>ML349026.1:0-15018 GCA_005239505.1 Nicotiana paniculata | reverse complement strand
CGGTCTAGGGTTACACTTTCTGATGGACGTTTTAAAGGGTTAAGCAGTCATCATCTAAAAAATTATATACCTTCGAGTCCGGAATGTTTTTCCTTTTCAGGAAAAGGACTGCAAGGAAGGAATAATCAAGTGCTCGAGATTTCATTCTTCAAAGCTCAAATACTTGGGGGACTATATAGTAGTGAAGGCTAAGACGAAGCAAAGAACACTATCAGGAAGTCAAAAGCTGGAGCATGAAGACCCATCTACCCAACGAGACAAGTGATACAAGCAGAATCGAAAGAAATCAAAAGAGTCATCCAAATATAAAGCCTAATGCAAAAAGCAAAAACCTTCGAACATGTCCAGGTTGAAAGGAAAAATATTAGTCTCGAGAAAGAAATGTACATCTTTCTACTTATTCAAAGTTGTTGTAACAAAAACAGTTAGGGGTAAAATATCATCATCAATGCACTCATTTTAAAAACTGTTATCAAATAAAATAGTTATGGATGAAAGATCTAAATCCTTGTTTTTGTTCAAGAACTGTTATCAAATAAACACAGTTACGAATAAGAAAACATTTCCATCGTTCTTATTAGAAAACTGTTTCCAAAACAGTTGCGGGTAAAAACCCCAATCTTTATAAAAATTGCTAGAAAAAAACAGTTGTTTCCTTGTATTAATATCAAAAAACTGTTACCTATGAAAAATAGTTACGAAATACAAGAGTATATCAAATTTGTTAAACAAAAACAGTTGCAACATGAGCTTTAGACGACGACCAAACACATGTAAAATGTCATGGAAGTTACAAAAAAACTTTCCTTGGAAACATTCTTAAACATGTGTAAAATTCCTATCACTCTATTGCATTATCATGAAGTTGAGACGTCTTCTTCATGACAATTATAAAGGGTCCTCTTCCAAAAACTATGCCTACTACAAAAAGGCACACGTTTAATATGACACCGTGCCTATTACAAGAAGGTACGAGTAATCTAAAGCATTCTACATGCAAAACTCAGAGGTAAAACTAAAATCTCAAAAAATGAAGCATGCAAAATACTTAAAGAGTAAAACAAAAACTCAACAAAAGTCATATTAGTCATATTAGCATTAATATATTAAAACAGCTAAGCAAAAAACTAAGTATTAACTTATACTTAGTCGTATGGAATTTTGATATATACATTGAGATACACCTAAGTTGTCATTTGGGGACTTTAAAGAAATCCAAATTTACCCCTGATGGGACTAGGGGTAACCACCAATTGGGACAAAAAACAAAGGGGGGTGAACAAACTAAATTTCTTCAAGAGAGGGGTTGACTTCACTGGCAGAAGGAGCGAGAGCAACTAGGGATGAAGAGGCATGAGCGGCTGGAATCTCACCATCAGGTGAAGAAAGGTTATGACCTTGTTGAGACTTCTCCATGGCTTCCTTATTTTTAGCTATTTCAGCACTAAGGTCGACACCCTCTTGACTCATTTCCATCAATGTGTCAAGGCGAGAATTCATGTACGCCCAGCTCACATCGACAGCAGTCACCTCTTCAAGATCTTCATAATCCTTTGCCATACTTGAAGCTCAGCTCTCAATCCGTCCTTCTCCGCTTCCTCAGCTTCATGGGCGGCCTTAATGGTACAATCGAATCCTCTAGAGTTTGAGCGTTGTCTAAAGCCTTACGAAGGTCCTCTTGAGTACGAGTGAGTGATTGCACGAGCTCGCCTGAGTATTCCTCCTTCTGCCCCAACAAGTTTTTCAAGTCTCTAATCTCTTCTGAGGTACGGGACAGCTGCTCAGCGAACGAAGACTCCATAACACTCTTGTCTTTATCAGCCTGACTGGAAGAAGCCTTCTCTACTGCCAGTTCTGTTGCCATGAGTCTCATCTGCCGCTTCAAGGTACTCATTTCCTCTTCTAAAGCATCCATGTCAATCCTTAGGCTATCATACTGTGCTTTCCAATTATCACCATCGGCCTGCAACTCTTTTGTCTCATAGTCCGTGTTTGAAATCCTCTTCATAAGCTCCATGCCTATAAGGTTAATCTACAAGAACTAAACCAGTCAGATATGGTACATTTCATATGAAAATGAAAGAGGATAACTTGCATCATACCTTCAAAGAAGTATGCACGACCTCATTGGCCCATGTAAGAGCACCGTGGCTGGCTAGCTTGGCTTTCTCAGAGGGACCTATCAAAGGCTTGAGCCACACTTCGGGCTCACCCATTTTCTTGAAAAGATTCCCCTCAATCAGAACCTCTATTACCACCTGCCGCATCTCTCTGCTAGAAGTCCCTACTTCCTTAACGGAAGGTATGGAAGCAGGCAGAGATGAAACAGCAACATGCACGGAGGGTTGAGGCGCTGGAGAAGCCACGGGCAAAGCAGTAGGCACAGAGGATTGAAGAGTCGAGGAACTTATGGGCAAAGCAATAACATAAGCCAAAATAGCCAACGGAACAGATGAGACAGCTTCTCTCAAAGAAGCAGGAAAGACAGCAGCCAAAGGGACATCGTCAGGAGCAAGATCAACACCCTCATGAATAGGGGAATGTGAAACATCATCAAGGACAGAGGGCTCAACCACAGACACGGAAGGAAAGATCAAGGGTGTAAGCTCATCATCTGAAACCACCCGTCTTCTCTGTGACCAGTGTACTAAAGCACCTTCTTCTTCTTCTACGGAACGATACTCACCAATCTTCCTCTTCGAGGAAGATGAACTAACAATAATTTCTTGGGCCTAAGCCAAAGACATCTTTGGGATAGATGAGACAGACACCCCATGAGCAGATAACCCTATTAAAAGGGAAAAAGTTAAACGACAAATAAAGAAGAGACTCGAGTAAGGAAAGAATCAAGAACAAGAGCTTCACTTACCATGGGTCTTTACATGCCAACCGTACCTCCCAGCAAGGTACTTCCAAGATCTCTCTTCTAAAGGAGCAACGGACAACAATTTTTCTACCCAATCACGGATATTGGAGACATTGTCAAACAGTATCCATGATTACTGAGAGAAGAAGAAACAGATACGGTGTTAATAAAACATCTCAAGTCAAAATGAGAAGAAGTAAATAAATGTGAGCTAAAGCATACTCACGTGCGCGATTCCACGTCTCAGGGTTAGGGAAGATTTTACTCACCCACTAAACCAACAGTGGGTACAGAAACATACTGGAGGTACCAACCTATCCTTATCATCTCCAGGGGTTACCAGCACTCTTTTGCTTCTAGCAGTCAGAGTAAAAACCCCTTCACGAAATAAGGTAGGACAGTAGAGATGAATAATATGGTTGAAAGTAAAAGGAACCGAGGCTAAAGAAGCCAAACTCCTAAGACATGCGACAACTCGCCACACAAGCGGACCAACTTGTCCTAAGCAGATATTGAAAAAAATGGCAGAATTCAATTATTACTAGGTCAATGGGGGGTCTAAACCCTAAAGTGAAAGGGTACGTATAAACAAAATAATATCCCGTCTTGTAAGACGTTATTCTTTGATTAGTATTCGAAATAGACAGGGAAATCAGGCCTCCAAAAGCACTCCCTACGAACAAGGGAAATCTGAACCTCAGTTATAAAGGTTGGATACCTTTCGACACTTTCAAGGGAAGAAGATTGGTCTACAAGAACTTGACTATCCCTAGCAAAAACAAACTCAATAGGGAAAATTTCATCAACTCTAGGTTCACGAAGGCGTTCACCTATACCTCTAGACAAAGACCGAGAAACCCTAAACCTCGGAGAAACTAGAGATCTAGTGGAAGGAGAAGGAACTATCTGAGAAGTAGAGGAGCCCCTCGAAGGAGTGTATCCTAAAATTCTAAGTCTACCACCCCTCCGACTCCTAGTCAGAGAAAAAGAGGGCGTTAAATTTTCAATATCTATTACTCCATGATGTTGATTTGAAGAAGACATGTCTACAAATGCAAGAAGAAAGTTCTTTACAAAAGACAAAGTTAGAAAAGTGTTTCGTGAAAGCAAAGAAAAGAAGAAATGTATTTATACTTGAGGACAACCATCAAACATGGGAAAAAGAAAAATAAAGATGAAAAGTCATAATTGAAGATGTCACTTCGGGACTGGCACAGCCGCAAAAATCCCTAAAAGGTTCCAAGTAAATGCAGAACCAATCCGAAAAGGACACGTGGTGTGAGAATTAAATAGAAGTGTCAAATGACTCCTATGGTGCAGAGAAGGATACAATGATTCGAGGAAAAGCAGCGGTATAATATTCCCGCCATAAATGAATATTCACTTACCAAATATTAATCGTTAAATATATGGTAAGTGGGGGACTATCTGTATTGGCAAAAAAGAGTTTCACACGTAAGCCAGCTTTTGACAACTCAGCCAGTCACGTGGACACAGTAAAACACGACAGCTAGATGTGATTCTTTGAAGAGGTACGGAACAAAGAGGCACAATTCAATAAACTCTCGAGCTTATTAGCCACGGGAAACTCAACCTGATCAAAATAGGGGAGAGGCACGGTCAGAATGAAACTAGACAAAGTTACGGGCAGATTCAAAGACCCACAATTGATTAATCCAACATTATGTAACCGTACCCCAATTAGCGTTATCCTTTGTAACGCCTCATTGATGTCATAATTAGTCATTAATGAGCAACCATAGCAAGAGTTGTACATTATAGGAATCTTCTATTTAATGGAGGGGAATACAGCTTGTAAAGGCATCTGATTCTCGAATATAATTGACTTCGCTTTTCTATATTCCTGCAATATTGTCAGTTATTCATTTTTCTCTATTTCCTTGATTATCAGTAACCCGTGTTCATCTTAAAAATAGCTTTAGTCAAAGGGTCTAATTCTTTGGTTAAACAACTTTGAGGACAAGCAGATGGGGGTTATCATACTGACGCTCCCTGATACAATCATAAAGAGAAGACCGAGAGACTACACAAGCCAATACTCGACTCAACTCGGCTCAGAAATATCCAATCTAACAAACTGGCTGGCTAAAGCCTGAACATCCAATGCCAATGGCCTCTCTACTGCTGGCAGATATGCTAAGCTTCCTAAACTCTCCGCCCAGCGACTCAAGGCATCGGCCACCACATTGGCCTTCCTGGGATGGTACAAAATGGTGATATCATAATCCTTAAGCAGCTCCAACCACCTCTACTAACGCAAGTTAAGATCCTTCTGCTTAAACAGATTATGCAAACTCCGGTGATCGGTGTAAATCTCACAAGGGACACCGTACAAATATTGCCTCCAAATCTTCAAGGCATAAACAATAGCTGCTAACTCAAGGTCGTGGACAGGATATTTCTTCTCATGCACCTTCAGATGTCTAGACGCGTAGGCATTCACCCTACCATCCTACATCAATACTGCACCGAGAACAATATGTGAAGAATCACAATATACATTATAATACCCCAAACCTATAGGCAATACCAATACTGGGGTTATAGTCAAAGTTGTATTGAGCTTCTAAAAGCTTTAATCACACTCCTCTGTCCACCTAAACAGAGCACCCTTCTAGGTCAGCCTGGTCATTGGTGCTGCAATAGATGAGAAACCCTCTACAAATCGACAGTAATACCCCGCCAAACCAAGAAATGTTTGGATCTACGTAATTGACGATGGTCTAAGCCAAATCTGCACTGCTTCCACCTTCTTCGGATCCACCTTGATCCCGTTACTCGATACTACATGACCCAAGAATACCACTGAGCCTAGCCAAAACTCACACTTAAAATTTTACATATAACTTCTTTTCTCTCAAGGTCTGAAGCACAGTCCTCACGTGTTGCCCACGATCCTCTCGAGCCCGGTAGTACACCAGAATGTCGTCAATAAACACAATGATGAATGAGTCAAGATATGGACGGAACACACTGTGCATCAAGTGCATAAAAGTTGTTGTGGCATTGGTCAGCCCAAATGACATCACAAGAAACTCGCAGTGACCATACAGAGTCCTGAAAGCAGTCTTCGGGATATCTGGCTCATGATTCTTCAACTGATGATAGCCTAAACATAAATCAATCTTCGAAAACACCCTGGCACCCTATAACAGATCAAATAAGTCATCAATACGAGGCAATGGATAATTGTTCTTCACCGTAACTTTGTTCAGCTGGCGATAATCAATGCGCATTCGCATAGAACCATCCTTTTTCTTCACAAACAAGACCGAAGCACCCCCAGGGTGACACACTGGCCGAATGAAGCTCTTATCAATTAACTCCTGTAACTGCTCCTTCAACTCCTTCAACTCAGGATGAGCCACGCGATATGGAGGTATAGAGATTGGTTGAGTGCCCAGCAACAAATCAATGTCAAAATCAATATTTCTGCCATGCGGCATGCCTGGAAGATCAGCTTGAATCATTTGGAAATTCCCTCACTATTGGAACTAAATCAATTGTAGGGGTATCAATACTGCCATCTCTCACATTATCTAGATACGTGTCACACCCCTTCTCAACCATTCATTGAGCTTTAAGAAATGAAATACCTATGTTGGGAGTATACTCTAAGGTACCTCTCCACTCAAATCGCGGTAATCATGGCATAACAAGCGTCACATTCTTAGCGTGACAATAAAGAATAGCATAATGGGGAGACAACCAGTCCATTCCCAAAAAATATCAAAGTCTACCGTACTAAGAAATAATAAATCAGCTCTGGTCTCAAAACCACTAAGAACAAACAAACGCATCTGATACACACGGTCTACAACGAAAGAATCTCCCACAAGTGTAGACACATAAACAGGAGAACTCAAAGAACCACAAGATACACCCAAATACGGGGCAAAATAAGAGGACACATAGGAATAAGCGGAGCCTAGATCAAATAAAACCGAAGCATCTCTATGACAGACCGAAAAAATACATGTAATGACAGAGTCCAAAGCAACTGCCTCTGTACGAGCGGGAAGAGCATAATATCTAGCTTGGCCTCCCCCTCTAGGGAGATCTCGACCTCCCCCGCCTCCACCTTGAGTTGGCTGAGCAGGTGGGGCGGTAGTTGGTGCTGTAACTATAGCCTGAGGACACGGTGGAGCACGCGGTGGTGGAGAAGTCTGTAGAGGTGCACCTATCCTAAGTCTTGGGCAATCACTTACCATATGGCAAGTGTCGCCACACCAAAACAAGCTCTCAGATGGCGTGGCTGTTGTGATTGGCTCGGGCCATGTTTACTGGACTGGCCACTAAAATCACCCTGTGTAGGAGGTACACTAAAAATTGGCGGTGCATAATAAGGCTCATGTGCCTATAAAGGGCAAGAATACCACTAGCGGCGGGAAGAGATGAGTGAACGGGGCAACTCACATAGCCCCTACCATGATGAACTGTAGCTAAGGCACGAGTACCACTATAAGTGAGACTCTCGAGACCTCTTGTCCTACCTCTCCTCTCTGTCCCCAAGCAAGCATACCCTCCAACTCCCTAGCAATACTCACAACCTATTGGTAAGAAATATCCATCTCCAAATCCCGAGACATACTCAGTCTGATACTGGGGTAGAATCTCTTAATAAACTGACGAACCCTCTCTCGAACTATGGCAACCAAGGCTGGTGCATGTAGGGCCAAATCACTGAAGAAAACTGCATACTCTGACACAGCCATAGCACCCTGGCACAACTGCTTAAACTCCCCGCGCCATGCGTCCCTAAGACTCTGAAGAACTACTCCCTCAAAAACATGTCCTAGAACTGAGTCCATGTAAGTGAAGCTGCCTCAGTCGGACTACTCAACTTATAAGAACACCACCACTGATAGGCTGCTCCTCTAAGCTGGAATGTAGTAGAATAAATCCCACTCGACTCCATTACACCCATAGTACGGAGAATAAGGTGACACTCCTCCAGAAAACCCTAGGCATTATCTATCCCAATCGACTGAAGGTAGGAGGGTGGTACTTCTTGTACCTTTCACGTCTGAGCTGCTCCGCCTCAAAAACTGCTGCACTAGCCTCGGGCTTAATCGGAGCTACTGGCTGCATCGGTATAATCTCTGGAACCTATTCAACCTGAACCCGTTGCTCTGGGGTACGGGTGGTGGGAGTCTGTGGCCTACGATATGGCAGGAGCTAGTGGAATCAGTCCAGCATGAGCGAAGGTGTTGAACATGCTCAGAAACTAGGCTAGAGTCTCCTATAGGGCTAGTGCAGCAACAGGTACCTTAGGTGCCTGCCCTCAATAGGAGCTACTGGGGGCTCCTCTGTAGTAGCTCGTGCGGGTGCTCTGGTTGCACTGCATGGACATCCTCGTTCTTTACCCTGGTCCTGGCCTCGGCCTCGCGCGGCCCTAGCAGGGGACGCAAATGCCTGGTCATCAGATCCGCATGTACGTGTGCTCACCATTTGTGAGAGAATAGAGTACAGAAGTATAGAATTTTGAAGTCAACAAATTCTCGCACGACAAGGAATCAAAGAAGTGTAATTTTTCCTAATAGTTCCATAGCCCTCTGATACCAACTTGTCACGACCCAAAACTCCATCCGTAAAACGTCGTGATGACACCTAGTCTCTACGACTATGTAAGCCTAACAAATTGAGGAAAATAACAAAAATGGAAGTAAAACTGAATAACTAATTGCAACAGATAACCAAATAACTGCTAACAATGTCGCTCGGCATGTACAGTAATCAACACTTTAGTAATACACAGTATTCCCAAAACTCAGAACATCATAATTCACAAGCTACAGAAGGAAACTAGTATCTCTATACAATAGAGTCTAATGAAAGAAATACAGAAGGTGATTGACATAGGGGAGAATAGAGGGGGACTCTGAGGTTAGCAGACGCTGCAGATATACCTTGAAGTCTCCAAACTATCACTGCTCAGTGATGACGTGGCTGATAATGAGCACCTGGATCTTCTCACAAAACATGTGCAGAAGAGTAGCATGAGTACACCACAATGGTACCCAGTAAGTGTCAAGTCTAACATCGGTCGAGTAGTGACGAGGTCAGGTCAAGGCCCACTGGTATACAATAAATAAGGCAAGAGAGTGTAGCAATATAATAAGAGGCTGGAATTAAACAAAAAGGAAAACACAGCTAAATAGCAATACAACACACAGGGTTAAGCAGCAAGGGATATCCCGAGATACCATCTCATAGTCCCAAAGTAGATATGCAAAGATATTTCCCGAGGTACCGCTTCGTAGTCTCAAAAGTAAATGTGCGAGGAGAACTCCCAAGGTACCGCCTCGTAGTCTCAAAAGTAAATATGCATGGAAAACTCCCGAAGTAGCGCCTCGTAGTCTGAAAAGTAAATATGTAGTGGAAACTCCTGAGGTATTGCCTCGTAGTCTCAAAAGTAAACACACGAATCAAACCGATAAATACAACAGTTAGGAGCAAGAATTCTATAATTAATACCTATAAAGATCAAGAAAAAAAAGGATATCAACTAGGCATGTTGCATAGAGTTCAAATAAATAGTTAAAGCACGTACACATGCGATATTAGACTAAACAAGATAACTACACATAATGGTATAACTCAATTAAGATGAAAACAAGTAACTACTCAGTCGAAAAATCTAATTTTACAACAAATAGCCCATGTACGCACTCGTCATCTCACGTACACAGTGCTCACATATCACAACAATACCAAATCCTAAGGGAATTTCCCCCCACACAAGGTTAGTCATGCCACTTACCTCGAACCAGACTCAAATCAATCCATAAAAATGCATTTTCCTCGATTATCTGACTCCGAATGACCCAAATCTAGCCAAACACAATTTCATATAATAAATACAACTATAATAGACTAAGCTAATTAATGAAATTAAGACTTTAACAAGAAATTCGAAAATCGCCCTAAAAGGCCTCCTCTGGTCCACGCCTCGGAATCGGGTAAAAGTCACAAAATATGAACACACATTCACTCACGAGTTCACTCGTATCAAAATTATCCAAATCCGAATCAAAACTCAAAAACTTAGTTGAAGAACTTCCAACTTTTCTCCCCAAATTTCTCAACCTAATTCCTTAATAAAATGATGAAATCAATTATAGATTAGTGGAATATAACCATAAACGAGTTAAGAAATCATAACCCCAAATTTTTCTCTGAAAATCCTTGAATTATCGCCTTAATCTGAGCTCTCAAAATCCCAAAATTGAAAATAGGATAAAACCCTCGAGCTTGGCCCTTTTCTGCCCAGCGATTCTTGCTACTGCGGGCTTCAGGTCACACCTGCGACGCTGCACCTGTGGAATTTCTTCGCAAGTCCGGAAATGACTTAAGAGGGCTGGGTCCACTTCTTCGGTAAAAGGGTCGCACCTGCGAGTGCGTGATGCGGATTACTGTCCACTTGTGCGGGCTCCTCCACGCCTGCGGTTTCTTAAGCGCATCTGCGGGCATCGCAGATGCGACACTTTCCTCGCACTTGCGACCCCTGACCACACATCCCAAATCCGCTTATGCGCTTGACTTCACGCACGTGCGATCCCGCACCTGCAGTCTCCCCACCGCAGGTGCGAAAACACTAGAAGCCTGAAAGCTTCAGCAACATACACAAGTCCAATTTCGATCCGTTAAGCATCCGAAATCAGCCCGAGGCCCCCGGGACCTCAACCAAAGATACCAACAAGTCGTAAAACACCATACGAACTTATTCGAGCCTTCAAATCACATCAAACATTGCTAAAAACACGAATCACCATCCACTTCAAACTTAATGAACTTTGAAACTTCAAACTTTCACATTAATGTCGAAACCTAACAAACCACGTCCGATTGACCTCAAATTTTGTACACAAGTCATATTCGACATTACGAACCTATTCCAACTTCCGAAATCATAATCCGACCTTGATATCAAAATGTCCACTTCCGATCAAACTTCCCAAAAATTCAACTTTCGCCAAATCAAGCCTAATTCAGCTACTGACCTCCAAAATACAATCCAAACACGCTCGTAAGTTCAAAATCACCCCAATGATCTAAAGGAACTGATGAAACTCTATTCCAGATTTGTCTTCACATAGTTCCAACTACGGTCAAAATCCTAGAACTTAAGCTTCCGTTTTAGGGACTAAGTGTCCCAAAACACTCCGAAACCACAAAAAAAACCTCCCCGCAAGTCACATAAGTAGAAAAAGATAATGGACAAACAGTAAACAGAAGATCAGGGTTATTACTCTCAAAACGATCGGCCGGATCGTTACATTGCTTCAGTAGATTCAAGAATAAAGGATTTGTACGCCAATGTAGCTCCACTACAATCCTCTTTGGCTCCTCCTCTGGATTCACCGAGAAAACAACAAAATGTCCTTCTTTTACATCATTTGGCACCACTTCATCATTTGTTCTTGGTGTTTCTACAAATTCATGAACAGCTTCAGCAGCATGATCAGCTTGAAATCAACTAGAATATTTGTGAATTAGTTGAAGATGATACTTGAGCTTTCCCACAATCATCTTAGTCTTCATCATTTTTGAGCTTATAATAGATATTGAATTTGCTATTTATAAACAATAATATTGATAATTGTATTTAATTTGTAGTAGGATATGTTAATTTTTGCTTTATCTCCAAAAGAGTTTTAGGGGGGCAATTTATAGAGATTGCAGCTCTGAATCAAGAAGGATGGGAAGTTTCTAAGATGCTGAGTATAGGGTCCATTGCATGTGCTTTTGCCATTTTTGTATCATTAAATGCAACTTATATTGAATAATTTTCTGTCTTCTCTTTTTAAAAATTAAGTTTCTTTTATATAAAATGGGAACGCGGTGCCATAATATAAAATTAAGTTTGTAACAGCGAACCTCCATATTAAAAAATTTGGTCTCCTCCGCAGTATACCCTTGTCCGTACAACACAAGAAGATAAGTATTGAGATATAAATCAACAATTGTTTAATTTTAAGGAAAGTAATAATGAATGGTTTTTATCATGTGAATTATATCATATCATAGTGTATTATAAGTAAGAACACTTTTTGATGAAGTTAGTTTACTAAAATATCCTTTAAAAACTGAACGGTCAAATTACTCTCTAACCTAAAAGTAAAATTACTCTCCAATAAATGTCTAGAAATTTTAATGTCTTACAATGTATGAAGGTGTTCTTTAAGGATGTATTTATCAATATTTTGAAATTCACAACAATAGATTATATGAGTAATTAATGTGGCAATAATAATTTCATTTTTCAATGTAAAATATTACTCCTAAACGGGATAAAATGGGCTCAGGTTAAGTTTGGGAAGAAAGAAAGTAGAAAAGCCGAAGGTTGTTTGGATCAATTTCATGGTTTTGTATTTAACGATATATAATAAGTGAGAATGCTGGTACAATAAAGGGTGTTTTTGAAATTTCAACTGAGTCCAGTTGTGTTCCTTCTTATAGACACGTGTACACTGTAATATATCTCCCGTAAATCACTAACCTTACTCCCTTTTATTGTTTCTTCATTCTCAGCCCCCTTATTTCTCTTTCTCTCTCTTCAAAACCTCCATTTTTTTGAGTTTACAGGTTATATCACTACTAAAAAATCATCGAAATTCGTCCATAAAATATCGATAGAAATCGATCGGAAAAAAAAAATCGACCGAAATCGATCGAAAATTAAGTAAAATGATCGCAAAAGGTCAAAGAAAATATTTCTAACCAGAGAAATAGTGGTCCCACAACAAATATATAACAATTCCGGCCAATTTCGATCTAAAATTAATCAACATTTGACCAAGACCTTTCCATACTTGAATATTATTTACAAAAATGACTTTTAATTTAAAATTTTCAAATATACCGATCGATTTCGGTCGGTAAATTTGAAATAATGCTTTCCCGCCCAAGCCAATTAGTTTTTAATATAACAAAAACTATACATATATAATTTACCAACCGAAATAAGTTTTAATTAAATTTTTTCGATCGAGTTCGATCGAAAATATAATTTAAAAATAATTAAAATATAAATTTAATGAAATTACCGACCGAAGTCGGTCGATTTTTTGTCAACCTTTATATAAATAGCTTTTATATATATATATATATATATATATATATATATATAGTGTCTGTGTGTGTGTGAAAGAGAGAGAGAGAGCGAGAGAATGTATATTTTATAAATTACTTTTATATGGACACTATATCCTATCTATGTATGTATATATACATATATGTACATAATATTTAATTGATTTAACATCCTAAATTTTAATATTCAATGTTTATTATTGAATATATACATATATATATATATATATATATATATATATATATATCGAATATACCTTATATACTGTACACTTAGTATATATACTATACTATATTATATATACATCTTATATATTGTACACTTAGTATATATACTATNATATATATATATATATATATATATATATATATATATATATATATATATATATATATATATATATATATTGAATATAGCTTATAAGTTATATACCAATTACTTAACCGATATATGATATATTTAATTCCGATAATATTTTTTTTATATAAAACAGTTAATGTGTTATTTCAGGATTATAAAAGAACGTTTAGAAAAAATAACTAAGCATATTTTTACATTAAAATGTAATCATAATTTTATTCACTTGAAATAATTTTTTATATATTTATGGAATCCTTATTTAATGCACTCTTTTTTTCATAAAAAGGAAAGAAACAAACAAGTAATAAAACGGATAGATTCATAAATAAATATTCCATGGGAAGAGAAGTAAAGGTTTTTTCCATGGGAAAAAAATTTCAAAAATTCGGACCGATTTTTGTCGGAATTTGAAATTATGTTCTTGTCCCACATCGGCTGAAATGGAAAAATAATTTTTTATTATAAATTTTCAAAAACTTCGACCGATTTCGGTCGGAAATTGGAAAATACTCTTGTCCCACATCGACTGAAAGATTTGAGCTTTTCCATCTTATAAGTTGAGCTTTGATGCATTGAGTGCAACAGTTGTGGACTAACAAAAAATAAGTAAATATAGGAAGAGTTGTAGTGAGTGCTTAGTAATAAGATTCAATATTCTATATTTAGAATTAGAATTCAATAAAATAATAATGATAATATATACTGGTACTAATTAGTAATATAGTAAGTAATATAGTAATAAGATATAATATTGTGGTGCTATGATATCTCGAGGTGGGGAGTATACATGTGATACAAAAAATATATATTTGGAAGATTTTTAAATTTATTATATATTTAAAATTCTGATCGATTTCGGTCGATATTTGAAAAATTAAAAAAAAATAATTAATTCCGACCGATTTCGATCGGTATTTTGAAAATTAAATAAAAAAATTTTTAATTAACACCGACCGATTTCGGTCGGTAAATGTAGTTTGACTGTCAGTCAACGCATTGAATAAGCCGACCGTTTTTGGTCATAAATTTCCGACTTATTTCGATAGAAACACCTTAGCGGCCATCATTTTTTCGAGTAATTAAAAGCAGCCGGAAATCAATCGCTTTTTCTCAATTTTCGATCGATTTCGATCGATTTTTCCGGACGAAATTAGTCAGTTTTTAATAGTGTATAATTGTTATCGGAGGTACTTTTTGCTTTCCAATTCTCTGTGTGTTTTGGTGAAATTTGGTAATGAGTATCGATGCTAATAGTTGTTGTTGAGAATTGGAAATTGAGTTGCCTTTNGAAATGAAAATTTGAATCAAGTGAGCTTTTGTCATAAACTTTGTACCACATTGGTGAAAGACAACTACACTTGTGTGTATAAATATAGGATCACTTCTTAGAGCTCTTAAAAGGAGTTGAAGAGGATGTATCCTCGCGCCGTCGTCGTTGCTCGCTCGTCTTCGGCTTCGGATTTGTCAATTGGATTTGGATTTGTCAAATGATCGATCGATAAGATTATTTTTTGACAAAGTTTATTTAATTAATTATTTAATAATTAAATTAAATGTCAATTAGTTCATTAACGGAATTAACTGAATACTGCATTTTGAATACTGCATTCTACTTGGAGTTTAAAATGATTGACACCAGGTCGGTCATCACTCAAGTCCAAGAATTACAAGTCAT
>ML349023.1:0-27497 GCA_005239505.1 Nicotiana paniculata | reverse complement strand
CATGATCCTAGCAGAAGGGAACCAATAATAGTTCCAAGTGATTCTATCAGCACTCAACGAACCCAGCAATGTCTGCCAAGCCATCACCCCCTCTGGAAGATTACAACTTGCATCCCTCTCTGGGTGACGTCCGATGTAATTCAGCCAATTGTCATTGAAATTTATTACTATTGGATGATGATAAAGGTGCTCTATGAACCACATCTGCAGTAGAATGTTGCATCCCTCGAAGTAATATTCACCCTCTTGGCAGCGGGTCAAAGCCCGAAAAATGTCTCCCAGAATCATGGGAAGAATGGTGTGATCCTCGCTACTTTGCAAAAACGAGACCACCGCAGCTAATTGAATTCTGATGCGCCCACCACGCTCTGGAAAGACCATGATCCCCAGAAATGATATCATGAACGTGAAGACTCTCAACTCCCTTCATGCGTCGTAACTTAATTGGCCTGAGAAGTTTTCAAACCCTTTCTCGTCCCCGAATCTGTCATAGAAATATTCCAGCGGAACCCAACCTTTCTCCAGGAAACCCATTGGAATTCGACGGAGGCATAACCTTTTCAGAAAGTTGTTTACACCAATTTTTCTTGGAGCAGCAGGTTTTTTCCCACGAAGGTCCCTCCCTAATCCGGTAAACCCACCTAACTCTTCCAACGTAGGCGTCATATCACAGTCTTTGAACCTGAAGACATTGTTCAGGGGGTCCCAAAAACCTACTAGAGCCTCGATTAAATCTCTGTTATGCTTAATCCCCATGATATTTGTGAGGAACTTGAGGTGCTTAAATACTTGATTTTGTTCCCATGTCGCAAAACTAGCCCACCAATTACAGAGACTACTCGGGGTCTTATCTCTTATCAAAAACATAGGAGGTGCCTCGTCCCTTACACTTTTCTGGTTGCTTATTTGTGGAGAATTCATGATGAACCTAAGAAGTAATGTCTCTTATCTATTTACTATTTTTGAAATTAGCAGACACAAAAAGTAGGGAAACGACTATTATTATGAAAACGGCCTTTTGATTCTTCCACGAAAGGCTTGGAGGATTTTTCAGTAAAAATGACTAAGCATGGGGACAAAAATAAAAATAAAAAAGGTAAAATAAGAAATAGACAAACTAAAAATGGCTATTTTAACAAAAACGGCCCTTCGGTACTTCCCACGAAGATTTTAAGGTTGTCTTGGAAAAACAGCCGGAATACAAGGGCAAATAGTAAAAGGTGACCAAAGAATATGAAAATTTTTTTCGAATTTCGAAAAAACTTTTAAGAAAGGAACCCCTTTTTTTCTTTTTTTCTTTTTTGGGATATTTGGACCTTTATTTTGAATTCATGAAAGGAATACTTCTAAAGAATTTTTTTTTTTGCATCTTGAATTTTCTTTTCAATTTTCGAAAGAGTGAAAATATTTTTGATTTTTGATTCTAGTTTTTTTTTTAAAATGTTTTTTTTTTAAAGAAAGACTTCTAACGAAAAAAAGAAATTTTTTTTTTTGCATTTTGATTTTTTTGATTTTTTTTGAATTTTGGGAAAAATACTTCTAAAAAGAAGGTAGGAAAAAAAATTCGGATTTTGGTTTTATTCTCTTTTAAAAATGGAAGAAAATATTTTTGGGCTTAAATTTTTATTTGGGTTTTCTAAAGAAAAACTTCTAAAGAATGAATTAAAGGAATATTTTTTGGATTTTTGAAAAACGGGGGCCGGAACTTATGAAGTTTGCCTATGTATCTCACATCCGCTGAGAATCAGACCCGCATAGTTCGGTGGTGTGAGTGTTTTTCTCTTTTGACTTTTTATGAAATTAATCTTTACATCTCACGTCAGACTACTACAAAATCTTTGTAATAAAAAAGATTATTTGTACTAAACTAGGAGAGTTTTTTTTTTCTTTTTGAAATTCCGCTCAACTATTTTCTAAAGCCAGTCAACAACGCAATTAAGACTTCCAAATGATGTAACAAGTAGCACAAAAGTGGAGATGATGGTCTCAAAGAGGATACCTGTCTTATACGGACCCGACCCCTGTGTCGAGTTTCGCTAAGTTAAATGCACGTGATTCAAATAAAGAGAACCTACTAGGGATATCCAGAATGAGGTTTGTTCTTCTAGGTTTAAATCCTAGTGGAGAATGTATCTAGACTGGCTTACTCGAGTGGATAACTCGAGCCGAGGAGGGTCAGTATACCGGTAGCATTGCTTTTCGCCTTAACTGGTGGTGTCCCCCGCCTAAAACATGTGTGACTAAAATCCTTCACCGGGTGACAAGCACCTCGGCTATATCAAAGAAAGTGGGCTATGCCAAGCAAATGCCCAATTTTGATTTCAAGAAGACTTAGAGGGGGTGCGTGAGAAGACAGTTTATATGTACAATTCAACAATATCAAAGCCGTAAAAAGCGAACAAGTAGCACATTAGACACAAATAAATCACAATATATACAAAATTAATGAAGCCAAATAAATCAATTTGTACAAGCTCGAATTCTGGTTGTCCCCAGCAGAGTCGCCAGAGCTGTCACACCCCTCGTCTATTCCCCAAAAGATATGTGTTATTGGATTATTGTGGGTTAAAGAGTTTTTCCAATTAAAGTGACAATTTTGAAATAGGGATTATTTTGTTGCTCAGAGTCGCCACTTGGAACTAATTTTTGGGTGTTCCAAGTCACCTTTTATTTGAATCCCTAATCAAAGGAAGATTTGACTTTCTTTTTATTGGTCCGCGAAAATAAAGTTCGGGTAAGGAATTCTGTTGACCGGAGAGAAGGTATAAGGCATTCCCCGAGTCCCGTGGTTCTAGCACGGTCGCTTTATTGACTTAAACTTGACTTAAATTAATTCTGAATAAACTGTGTTTTATTAGTTTATGTGTTTTACTTGTCCGCTTTTACTTCTTGATTATTAGATTTATCAAGGAAAATAATTTTGGATAAATTACGTTGTCATAATCACGCTACGCAAGCGAATGCGTGATCGAAACGAAATTTATTAATTTTATCATAACAGCGCTACGCAAGCGAATCCGCAATTATGACGAAGATTATTAGTATATTATTACTTTGGAAAAAAAAGTTACTACATTTAAATGAATTAATTAAAAATTAACTATCGCGCTACGCAAACGAATCCGCGATTTTAGCAAATTATTAATTAAATTAAAAATTAACTAAAACTAATAGGTATGGTATGACATTGTTGAATTAATTTATTTAATGTTAAACATCACGCTACACAAGCGATTCCGTGAAGTTAAAGCGCGCCTACTAATTACCTATCGCTTAAATATATTATAAAAGAGACTAAGTAATAAAATTATTATAATTCTAAAAAAAATCTAATTTTTCTCTTTTTTTTTCGTTTGGTTGACCAAAGCCTCTTGGATGAGAAAAAATGAGAAGCAAACAAAAAATAATAGTAGCTAAATGAAATTAAACTTATAAAAATGAAATACTAATGAACAAAAAAGATTTCCCAAATTTTATTCTTATTCAACTCATTTTCAGCTTTTATTAAAAAAAATCATGGGCAATAGTTAATTAACTCCATGTCAATTAACAATGATCTTTAACAAAACAAGACTACAACAAAAAAGCTCAAAATATTTTGTACCAAACCAAAGTCCGATATAATTAGTGCACAACATTCACTTTTAAACCCTCCTTGCAAAATTCCCATGATTCTATATTTTTTAATACTCAAACCTCTCCCGCGGCTCACTTTCTAACTCAAACTAATTCCTTATTATAACTCACAAATTCGACGAAAGTCAAAACACGGACTAAAATACCAAACCAGATTTTTAAAAAATGATAGTGAAAGATTGGTGTTTGACCTTTAATTGAACGAAAATGCCTACTGTTAAACAACGAAAACTCTAATAGAAACCTCTCGCCACACACGTCTTGGCAGAGAAAGAACTTTTTACACCCTTTTTACAGATCCAACTATTAGAGCCTGAATTAAAAAATATAAAAATATTTTCTACAAACGAAATAACATACTTCCTGCTCCAGAATAGCATAAAATGAGTCAAATAAGATTATGACAAATTAATCCTACAAGCAGTCACATATTCTTCATACATGGGATAAACACTTCATTTATTCACATAAGGATCTTTAGCAGAAAGTTGTAAAACTATTCATAAATAAAGTAAGGATTCATGCTTTTATTTCTTGAACAATAAACTACATTACGAGCTTGAAAGTTACCTAGATTGCAGATTTGAAGACAACACAACAATAATCACTTCGTCTGAACTCAACGTCTATCAAATACAACTTAAACCAGCAGCAACATTAGTGAAAAGGACCAATGAAACGACCCAGGATAACCTCAATAGTAAACGGCTTTTAAAGAAGAAGGAAACAACAAACTAAGTTCAAACTTTTTATATTTTTTGGAAGGTTTTTGCTCTTTTCTCGAAAATATTCAAAGGTGAGAGGCTGCTGAAATTTTTATCTTCAGCTCTTTTTTTTTCTTTTTCTGATGTTCCCCCTAGAGTGTGTGAAGATATGTGTTCAAGTCACTCTCAATATGTCTGCATAGTGCGGAAAGACCTCCTCTTTATATAGGAAAAAAAAGGATTTTTGGGACAGATTTGTTTGGCCAAAAATCTGTCCAAAACTAGATTTTTGAACAGTTTTTCCTCACCAAAATGGACAGAATTTTGGAGTATTGTACTCCAAAACAGTCCCAGAACAGTAAAAACAACCAAACAAAGGTCCTACACTCAAGTACCTTCTACTAACCTCACAAACTAATATCAAACTAAACTACCGGTTCAAACTAGAAGGTGCAAAATAAGATAACTATACCTGAACCGTTAAACTAACAAAGAAACTAATGACTACAAACAAACAAACATATAGTTAAGGCCATAGACAAAACTGGAGATAATGAACATGAAATTGGAACTTAACGAACAAGGCAATGTAGGATACATGTTGATAATGAAACAATTATCAATTTGACTGAAACACAAAATCAAAAACGAGAAAATGACCTAACGATCACTTAACAGATTTAAAAATGGGGCACAACACCAAAAATTAATTGCGAAACCAGAAAATCAGTGAGCTTCGCCAATTACAAATAGTTAATCGGATTTGACAAGTGATTAACAAAACTGATTTATTAAACAAAACATAATGACTGAGCAAACCACTAACTAATATGTGATTCGAAAAGTATGCAATAACGACTAATCATCGATGATTGTCAATGAAGCTAACACGAACTAACAATCACGGATTAACAATTAATTGCAAACTTGAAGTAAACTAAACCTAAACACAAATAGGGAAAGAACATAAGTTATAAAAACCAACAACCAAACATAAGACGACTAATCACAGAATTTCAACACGAATAAACAATACAAATAAACAAACAACATAATTTTAAAAAAAATCAACATAAGACGACTAATCACTAATTAAAAAAAAGAACTTAAACTAAACTAAAAATCTGAAAATCAGTCAATAAAGAATAAACTAAAACGGATGAACAAGAGATTAGGATTTTACCTAAACGCCCGGGCTTCAAAACAGTAGTACAAACAACTCAATGGCGAATCGACCTCCACGCCTCTCTTTCTCGACGACAAACGCCGAATAATACAAACTCTGGCTAACAAGCTGAGTCCGGCATTTTGTCAGAGAGAAAGAGAGACTAAGGGGTCATTTCTATGCTAGACGGAGGCTTGGCGGCGGCAGTGAGGAGGCAGCGGTGTGGCGGCAGTGTTGGTGGTGTGCTTTTTGGGGGGTTTGAATGTTTTGAGGCTTGGAATGGAGAAAAGGAGAGTGGAGGAGGTCGTTGGTGTAAAATTTTTGGAGTTTAGAGTGGTGAGCGGCGACTAGGGTTCCGGTTAGGCTTAGATTTACGAAGATTGAGAGGGGTTATGGGGATTTGGGGTTCGGATTCATGGAGAGGAAGTTGAGATGAGTGAGGGGTGAAATTTTGGTGGTGTTTGGAGCACCACCGGCGGCGGCGCACGGTGGTGATAGTGGAGGGGAAGGGGGAGGCCTTGAGAGAGGAGAAGAGAGAGAGAAGAGAGAAGGGGAGGGTTTTAGGGTTTGGAGAAACAGGGGGAAAAAATCTGATTTTTTAGCTTTTATATTTTAGTAGGGATAAATTTTGACCATTATATTAAGAGAGATTTGATGGTTGAGATTGGATCTCTGATTTAATGAGCAACACGACGTAGTTTTAAGTCAAAACTACGTCGTTTTGGGCTCTTTCTTGGCCAACCACTTAATGGACCGGGTATGGACGAATTGGGCTCAAGTTTTGGGCCAAATTGGCTCAAATTTAATTAAGAATACAATAGCCAAATTCCTTAACCCCCTAATCATCTTATTTAATCCTAGAAAATTATACAAGTAGAAAGAAAATCTTTTTGGGATATATACTTTAAAGATGCCAACTAATGTACATAAGTAAAACGTAAAAAATACTTTTTTGGTATTTTTATTAAAGAAATGCAAAATAAAGAGTGCACAAACAACTAAAATCATCGAAATACTAGTATTTCTAGGGGAGTTAAAAGCATGCAAAAATTAGGTGTTCACACTAAATGAGAAGCTTTTATAACTACACAAATACTCTGGACTCCTTTTTGACTTGTTTAGGACCACAAATTTCAAAAGTCTTCATTTTCTCTTCAAAACTTCGTGCCCAGTCAAACATGTTCACATAAATTGGAACGGAGGTAGTAGTAATTAGCTGGTGGTTAGTTGGTCATAATAGATGGTGAATTTTTTTATAAAATGCAAAAGTTTGAGGTAATTTTTGAAATTGTTAAAAAATCAAACATTCATATTTTGGGCCTAAAATAGGTCTCCAGCTAGTTGGGATTTGGAAATTTTGTTTTCAAAATTTGCCAAAATATGGATAAAATTTATAAACAAACATATTTTGCCAAATTTGTTTGAGGAAAAACTTGATAAAATCTATGAACAAACGGGCTTAATCTTTTTAATTTACTGAATTCTAAATTAATAATTCGTAGAGATATAATAAATTTTATAGATAAATATAAAATTTAAATCAAAATTATTAAGTTCGGCGAAACCAACAACTATAAGGCAGAAAAGAGGAACAAAAAGTGAGAAAATCCAAATAAAAGAGAGAGTAAGCGGGCGGCGGGAAAAGATGGTTGTCACACAAATAGCGCGTGATGTGCATCCTCTCCGTCAGCGCCACGTTGATGACGAAAGGGGAGAAAGCCCGGTCCGGCCCGGTCCGGTCCGTTAAGATTTTATCTCGAAGAAGTTGACAAGTAAAATAAAGTACAGGCGTATCTTCGTAAATAATTTCCTTGTAGCTTCTATAGGCGTATCTTTGTAAAGCAAGACTATATATATATATTTACACACAGAGACAAAAAACCCCGTTATTCTGTTTTCACGACTATCTTTAACTCAACCACCATAACATTACAGAGTTGTTTTGATTGGACATTCTGAAACTCGTAACACCAGTTAAAAGACATTAATATTCTTGAAACAAATATATATATATATATATATATATATATATATATATATATTCTAATATATTCTAATATTCTATGTCTATGCATGTTTCAATTCAAGAGTTCAGTTGGTGTTTGACAATTTTGTGTGACAAAGTTGGATTCTTTTATTTTCCTTATCGAGTAAAAGCTTAGTTTCATTCTGATGCATTATCACATGAAAATGAAAATGCTGCCTCTTGCAGAATTACTACTCATCACAAGTAATTGCTATATAAAGTAAAGCTAAAAAAGAGAGTAATATTGCTACTCGTCGAGGCTTTGTTTTGTCAAATTAAAAGGCAGTCCGTTACACAAGATATTTCGCGTTCACGCAAGATTCGAAAAAGGACCGTAATCCAAGGGAATGTGATGTAGACGGCCTACCATATTGTAAGCATTAGTTGTTGTTTCCACGACTCGGACCTGTGACCTACAAAAACAACTTTACGATTGTTCACGGTCTATTGTGTCAAATTATAAATAAATTAGTAGCTAGTCTTCATCAAGAAACTGATTGAAGAAGTTGGTGAAAAAAGTTGAAATGGGATCTTCCCTGTGTGGAAACCGCGCGTGGTGGTCCCTTTACACTTCCGAATTTGTGCACACTAACAATATACAGAATTTTTACACGATAAGTGCAATTTGACTAATGGAAGGTGTGGACTATTCAAGTAAGCATGAGGTTTGAACAAAATAGAGACATATATTAGACCATGTCAATATCAAGATTGTCAAAATGAAATTGCCCTCGCATTTTCTTGTCCTTATCACCAATATATAATTGTGAGAGTAGGCGTTGTTGTTGTTTGTACTTGTCTCCGTTGCTCTTTTTCATCCTTTCTCCAGCCGAGGGTTTATCATATACAGTTTCTCTGTCCTTTCAGGATAAGGATAAATTAAGTTGCGTACATCTTAGATTTCACCCTTCCCAGATCCCACTTGTGAAAAATCACTGAATTTGTCGTTGTTGTTTGAAGAGTGGGTGGTGTTGGGAAGGGGTAGCAAACAAGAGGGAGACGTCTGTGGAGATTGATATGTAGAATAGCTCAAACAAACATTTTTTTTGCAAAGGCTCAAACAACTGAATTTTCAAAACAATTGCCACCTTCAGTTTGGTTTTTAAGATAGATAATAATTAATTCATAGAACTCTTTTATGTACCTTGGCAAACATGTTAGGCCGACTCTTCAATGTATAAGAAACTTAATTGCAATATATGTATTTAAGTGAAAATGATATTTGAAAATAAGAGTTGTGTTTGGATATGAAAATAATTTAAAGTTGTTTTTGATTTTTGTGAGTATTTGAAGTGAAAATTTTAGAAAATAACTTTTTGGAGTTTTTCAAATTTTTCAAAAATTCTGAAATTCAACTTCAACTGAATTTTGAAATTTTCATTACTAAACACTGATTTTGAAAAAATAATAAAATTCGTAAAAAAGTGAAAAAATTATGGCCAAACGGACTCTAAGTTGCAATAAGGACCTATCTTATGTCACTTAGAATGTGACATAAAAATCAAATTGTAAAAAGCACGAAACCATATTATATCTCCTATATATAATTTTTTTTTAAAAAATTCCCTTTTATTATGCATCTACTTGTTATACATATTTATTGAACGAAACACATTAATGGCCATATGCCCTTTTTCAAAGGGAAAAAAAAAAAAGAATCCTTTTTCAGTTCCTTTGTAACGGAATATATCATTATTTAGAGACCAATAATTACATCACTATAACAATCAGAAATTAGTGACCGAAAAATTTGTCATTAATCCTATTTAGTGAGAATTAGCAGCGAAATTAGTAGTTAATTCCAATTTTTTTTTTATGAAACATATTCATAATGAAACAGGAAAAAACTAATCTCATTCTTTGCAAGTAAAATTATGGTTAAAAAATATCTGTAGAAAAAGCTTTACTTTTATCCGGTGTATGCACCAAATTTAATTAACATAGCTTTAAAAGAAGATTAGTCACAAAAGGAGGCAAGTGAGTTTTTCTTATTATGAATTTTATGGTTTTAAAAATACTTTAGACTAACATTTGAAATGTATAATGTTTTTAACTTATGTTAGTGTATTTAAATGAAGAACAAAAGTATGTTCATAGGAATTGTCATGAATAATTAATTTAAGAATTGAATTTTATCTCCTTTTTATCCTGCTCTCATTCAAACGATTTGAACTATGTGATACATATTCAAAAAGTTAAATTGGTTGTTGTTGAATAGTCCACAAGTTGAATCCGAATGTAGGAAAATTGAAATAAACAAAATCAAATACATAGAAATGGAAACCAACATTCTCTCATTTCGTTGTATTTATTTAATATTTTATTTCTTCATTCCTGGAATATGGCATAAGGATGTGCTTTTCAAAATCACCTAGAGAGCTATTCATGGAAATTCCTACCGATAGGAGAGGGGGCCAGATATAGGCTAAACACCGAAAAAATGCTATATTTTTGCAAATCTCCCTGAATCAAGATGAGCTAAGAAGCAGGGGTATACATGGACAGGGTTGGTTCGGTTTTTATCAAAATCAAACCAAACCAACTATATCGGTTTGGATTAGTTCGATTTTGTCGGATTTTTCGGGATTTTTTGTTACATAAATATATTCGATCTTACTTTGTTAAAGTTATAGATAAAATTTTGATAATTGAATATATGTTTAGTAAATATTGAAAAAATTGACAAACATTTGATTTATTAAAATATTCTAATGGGAGAATTTTATAAGTAACACGTGATAATTATTTTCTTAGTCGTCTAATAACATTTTTCGTTAATGTATGCTTTCAAGTTAACACATGAGAGGATACCATATATTTCAACTTTTTTTTTTAAAGAAAATTCAATATAAAGTCTTAAAAATATATATAAATAATTATATATTTATATGTCGGTTTGGTTCTGATTTTTTTACTCAATACCAAACCAAGTTAAACCAAACCTAGTCAGGTTTTTTAATCGGTTTGGTTTGATTTTTTGGTTTGGTGCGGTTTTCCGGTTCGGTTTGAACACCCCTAATCAGAAGTATTGTTTCTAGCTCAAGCAAAAAAAGGCAATCTGGTGCACAAAGCATCATACATTCACACAGGCTACGGAGAAGGATATCACCCTATGAGATGTGAAGTAGACAACCTACCCTAATGCAAGTATTAATAGGTGCTTCCACGGCTCGAACCCACGACCTACAGGTCACACGGATACAACTTTATCGTAGCTCTAAGGGTCCCCTTCTTCCAGCTCAAGCAAAGAAATTGAAAATTGACATTCCTTGACAGTCAAGATTACTACTCAAATATCTGGAATTTGGACATGGATGTTTGACAGAAGAAAAAAATCATGTTTGACCAAGGAAAGACTAAT
Organism: Nicotiana paniculata; assembly: GCA_005239505.1. NCBI lineage: Eukaryota > Viridiplantae > Streptophyta > Magnoliopsida > Solanales > Solanaceae > Nicotiana > Nicotiana paniculata. The sequence continues at coordinate 16,605 of ML349023.1, read as the reverse complement.
TCAACCTTTCTAATACCTCTTCTATTGGTTTCACGATGAAGATTAGCTATTTTGCTTAACATTAACAGAGCTTCCAATCCTTGATATGAACAACTTCTTGGATATACATTTTCCTCTCCTTTTTTCAGACAGGAAATTGCTTCTAATGAGAAGTAATTCTGCAATAAACAACTTCTTGGATATACATCAGAATGGATGAAGTTTAAGTTACTGGCACACCTTAAGCTCTTTTTTATGAGAGCCAGAATGAGTTTCTAAGCACAGACACTGTAATTTTTATATACAATCAGATCATTTATTAGGTAATTACAGGCAGGTTTCTTGATATGCACTAATAGTTAATCTGGTAAAAATAGCAACAAAGTTGCTATCACAGGTTAAAATTCACTAATAGTGTAAAAGAGTACTTACACTGTCTATGTATATGGCTTAAATCCTAGCCAAAAAAAAGATGGAAAAACTTCCTTGGCATGTAACATTGAGCCAAGCTCGTATACTCATCTTCTACTATTGTACTCATATTTCTAATATGTATACAAATATTGCGGAAAAAGTGGTCAAAACAAGAGCAGACATGCTACTACGCAACAGAAGAGGAAAAAATATACTCTACCAAGTGATTTATCAGCAAGTAATAGTTGTCGTCTCATTCTCAAACTTCTGCCGCCTGCTAGGTGATATGAGTTTGGATATGAATACAATGTCGGTGATGCGTTAGCAAATACTCGTGCATAAACCATTTCCCCAATCATGGGATGTAAAGCGTTCATTGTCGTGCCATCAAGGCTGGCAGGATAAGACTGATGTGTTTGAGACTGCGGGCGATTACTTTGATGATGAGGTTGCTGAGATGGATTTGAATCGATAGTTGCTATCAGTGTGTGACTGCCACATCTTCGACTAGGAGGTCTTTGTGGTATGGCCATACCTTTACTTTGAACGTCGTCTTCAGATGGGCTTGTAGCTTGGCCGCGGCCATAGAGTGGAATCAAGGTTTTTTGTGAAACTTCAGCCTTGCAAACAGGGCATTGAGGCTGTTGGTGATCCGAATTTTCTGAAGGGATGGTCTGGAATTGAATCCACTTGTAAATGCAAGGCCAGCAAAAGAGGTGACCACAAAATGTAACCACAGGATCGCGCACACAATCGAGGCATATGTTACACTCAAAACCACCAGATAGATTGTCTTCACGCTCATCATCAAACGCCGTCTTCCACTTCTCTAAGGGAGTAGGACGCTCGTCAAAGGCAGCCTCTGCTGTTTGCTCTTGGAAATGAAGATCTAGGGCCATATCCTACTTTTCGATGTAATTTTCTTGATTGCTATTAGCGCCTGTAGAAACATATTCCAAGAGAGAAAAGGATTAGAATTACAGGATCTCGATACAGCTAGAACAAACAAAAAACTGTGGAAATTATTTAGATATAACTAGTATGGAGATTTGCAAACACTGCCTGAAACAAAATTGTAATATTTCACTTTGTCCTTCTAAATTCAAGTTGCACAAAAGTTCTTAAATGTTGGTTCTTAAAGTATTCAAAAGGGCAAGGCAAAGGTCCAACAATGATGTTTGATTTACTTGTAAGAGTATAAAGATCTCTATGAAGAAGTAAATTTTGCAATTTATATTCCTTAAAGCTCCCGTCTGGCCATAAAATTTGGGAGCTTTTTTTCAAATTTTGTTTTCAATATCTGTTTGTTTAGAGATTATAACTATTTCAAAATCTTAAAATCCTTAAAACAGCTCTAGAGTAGTTTTTGAAGTTCTCTATTCACAAAACTTCAAATTCCTTTCATGTCCAAACACAATTTCAACTTTCAAAAACTATTTTTTATCTCATCTTTAAAAAGTCGTTTTTTTCAAGTTTCAACCAAAAGCTAATTAAGTAATACTCCCTCCGTTTCAAATTAGATGGCGTACTTTCCTTTTAAGTTTATTCTAAAATAAATGACACATTTTTAAATTTAGATATAATTCAACTTTACTATTCATTTTACGGTTAACGAGAAACTTTTATAACCACACAAATATCATGGCCCCAAAAGACCTTTACCCCCTTAAGCTTTTAAGACGAAAAATTTCAAAAGTGCTTTTTTTTCTAAAACTTTGTGCCGAGTCGAACTATCCGATCTAAATTGAAACGAAGCAAGTAACTCTTGAGTAGTACCAAAAACAGTTTTCAAATCATCTTTAAAGTTTATATCTNCCCCCCCAAATCCCAACCAAAGCAAAGAAAAATCTCTTTTTTTCCAGGTAATTTTTGGGAATTAAAAAGAGCATAAGGCATAAGTCTAGCAGGTCAAATCTAGAGCTGTAAATGCAATAAATAGCAACATTTCTGCATATAAGAAAGAGCTGCAGGTTTAGGGAACAAATCTGGAAAAAAAATAAAAGTTTGCCACACAACAAATCCAAACCACAAAAAGCTGTAACCTTTTCAATCAAATATAAATGAAAAACATAGAGATAAAAAAAAAAGGAAAGAATAAAATACCTGAATATTAATAAATCAAGAATATTGTCCTTTAAAATGTTATGCTGACTGAGTTAAAGCTTAAATAATGGAGATTTTTAGATGGAGAAAGCAAGTACTGAAGATAGAATGAATGGGGTTATGGGTGTGACTCTATATTTATAGTGTGCTTTACAAAGACGCGCCTATAGATACAAAGTGGAACTGTATGTATAGGAAATTTAGTTAGCGCGTGGAGTTTACTTGTCAACTTCTTCTGGATAACATCTCAATGGGCCCGGGTTTTTGGCCTTCGCCTATTGACGTGGCGCTGACAGAGGATGAGGATTACTCTTTTTTCTTTTTATTTGGATTTTTCTACTTTTCTGTTTCTCTTTTTTGGCCTTTAACAAATAATAGTACTACTACTTTAGATTTGTAGTTTCACTTTTCACATTAATTTCTGTCTTTCTTTACATTCAATTGATAACTAAGAGTCCGTTTGGACATAACCAAAAAAATCACTTTTTTTCAAAAAAAATTCATTTGTTTCTTAAATTAGTATTTGGTCCTAGGTCTGAGAAGTACTGGGGAGAGGTAATTAGACAGAACATGGCTCTGTTTCAGCTCACCGAGGATATGATCATTTATATGAGGGTTTAGAGATCGAGAATTAAGGTAGAAGGTAATGGGTAATTTTTAGTTGTTCACCGATAGTCTTAGTAGCATGCATGTCCCTTCATATTCTTAAATTTTTATTACGTTATGTGGTTTTGTTCGCCTCAGTTATTGTATTCCCCGTTGCTATTATATATTTGGTACTACTTATCCTTTATCTCTCCCTTTTTCTTTTCTCTTCCTTCTTTCTTCCTTCATTGATTTCTTCTTCTTCTTCTTCTTCTTCTTGCCCTTCCTGAACCAAGGGTCTATTGGAAACAGCCTCTGTACCTACATTAGGTAGGGGTAAGGTCAGCGTACATACTACTTTCCCCAGACTCCACCTGTTGAGATCATACTGGGTTTCTTGTTGTTGTTGAAATTAATATTTGGCCATAAAAATTTTAGAATTTTTCGAAAATTTTAAAAACTTCAAAAAAAACTGTTTTTCCAAATTTTCACTCACAAAATTTCAAAAACAACCTAAAATTATATTCATATCCAAACAAAATTCTGATTTTCAAATACACATTTTTACTTAAAAAATTTTTCACTTTTTTTTGAAATTTTACATTTCTTATGTCCAAACGCCACCAAATAAATACTCAATTCGAGACAAATAGAGTACAAATTAGGGGGAAATAAGAATTAGCTAGATTTACAACTGATAATTAAGAAATTATCACAGTTTCATAAGTAATTAAAATTTAGTCAATTTTTCATGTAAAGATAAACTCTAAATAAAACACCTTTAAAAAGTCTGGAAAAAGTTTCAGCATAATATGATAGAATTTAATAATGTGCTGAATTTCTAATATAATATGCTGGAACTTTTCGTGTACTAGAGTTCCACCACAATATGTTGGAATTTATATGCAGGAGCTCCATAATCCAACGTATTATGCTACAACTTTTCGTGTTTCAACAAAACAATGGCTATTTTTCGATGTCTTTGCAAACGCTGACTATTTTTCGATTACTAGTTCAAAAATCGGTCAGCCTGTGTTATTTTCACTGTAAACTAATATAATATTCTTTTAGGTTTTTATTTATTCATCACCTTTTGCTGTTGATGGACCCCACCACCCTTTCGTTTTCGTTTCACACTTGCGGACCTATTGGCAGTTTCTTAATCCTGAGCACACATCCTCCGACTCTATACACAATAATGCTACTAATTAAAATAATAAGCAAGTCATTATCCGCTTTATACTTGTAGGTTGTATTCAATACTGCAATTAGTATTTTACGCGTTCTTGCAATAAATCAACTTCAAAATTGTGTGGTATAATGTTTTTGTTTTCTCTTGTCCACGTTATTTGATGTTTTGGTTTTTTTTAGTCTATAATATTTAATTTTTTCCAATATCATAAAGGAATTGACTACTTATTCTTTTTTCTTTTTTGGCAAAATAGCTTCTTAGACTCTCGTACTTGTTTCGGTTTGTCATCCTGGTCCCTAAGATCTAGGGTTGTTCATTTGGATCGGATAACCGAAATCCTAATCGATCCGTTCAATTTCGGATTTCGGATTTCGGATTGGATTGAATCGGATTGTGTTTATTAAAATTTCGGATTTCAGATCAGATTCAGATTGGTATAATTTTAATATGATCCGATCCGATTTGAAATCCGAAATTATAGGGCATGTATAAATACTAAACTTTAATTCCGGATGATTAGTACTTCTTTTACATTTTTCTCCAAATTATTACCTTTACAGTTGATGGATTTAGATATATTGGCACCATAGAACTCTCATAATTACAAAAACATGAATTTTTCTTATTGTATTGCATCTTTTACAAAGAAAATATACATATGAGTTTGCAACTTTGAGGCATAATAATCTGATTTGAAATCCGAAAATCCAATCCGATCCATACTTTAAAATCCAATCCGATCCAATATTAATTCTGATTGTATTTTCTAAAATTCGAAATTCGAAATCCAATCCGAAATGTGCTAAATCCGATCCGATCCATGCACATCCCTACTATGATCTTCAAAGTTTCATCCAGACATTTTAACTTGATCAAAACTTATATTTTATACCCCTCTGAGCGTTGACCAAGCACATGTGGCAATAAAATGGTTGAGCTGGACAATACGAGTGTAGTTCACGCGGACAACGAGTGTGAATATGACATTTTGAATAAGAAAATAAAATAAGAATAAAAAATAAAATAAAATAGGTAAAAAAGCAAAAAATAAAATTCCCCGCACCCCACCCATTTTTCATTTTCCTGTTTTCTTCTTCCCCGACCCCTCCCCTCCCCTTTTTGTTTTCTTGTTTTCCCCATACGCTTCTTCTTCTTCCCCAAGCAAAAACAAAAGATATTTATTTTTCTTGATTTAATTGTCGCCTCCAAATGCAAATCATTATTTGTATGGGTAAAACCTGTCTATGAGCCAAAAAAGACCTACATCTTTCCCGCTTCTTTAAACTCCACTTATCCACTAACACCGCCGTAACCTTTGTCATCAATGGCGGCAAGACGAAACGAGCCGCTCACGACTCTGACTCCAATTCCGACGCCCTCCCTTTCAAATCCAAGCTAAAACCTGATTCCGTCATCCTCCAAAACCTAAAAAACCTCAAGGCTTCCTCCACCGCCTCCAGTTCCAGAATCCTAACTCTCGCCGATGTTGGCCTCTCCACTACTTGTCGTGAAGTGACTGACCTCCCAATCGACGAGGTACAATACAATATAAGAGTCACTGTCGGCGAAAATCCCGGCCAAAGTTCCGGATCTAAAATTCATATGATAGTAGAAACATAAAATAAGAAGACAATGGGGTAAGGATAAGAGGAAAAGGGGAAAGCATCGATCGGAATAGATGATTTTTATCTTTTGATTTTTATTTTTGATATTTATTATTTTTAATCTACTATGTGACATGGCATCTACACATTGTTATTTTTTGACGTGGCAGATAACGTGGAGGAGATTGTATCACACGCACTGACAGCCTCATGCCATAAACGTTTATTATACACGGTTTGAAGGAGTGTAAATGTTCAATCGACAAATTATTAAGTTTGAGGATCAGCATGACAAAGTGGCACAAGTATAGGTGCCATTTAGGTTATTTTGCCTTCTTTTTTTTTTTTTTTAAAGTTGCCCTTGGAGTAAAGAGTGTAGGAGTATTTGTTATATCTCCAATGAACAAATTAAGATTAATATAATTAATTTTATTGTTCATTAATGTTAAAAAGTGAATTCCTTAATATGTGTAAAAACAACTAAAAAATCAATTAAAGTGGACCGGAGAAAGTATAAAATACTCCTTTTTTCCAAGTTTACTTGTCCATTATACCAAAATAAATATCCACTTTTACTTGTCTAGTTTCGAAAATCAAGAAATAATTTACCATTTTATATCTACTTTATTCTTCTTATTAAGTACTCCTTCCGGTCCAAAATAAGTAATTTTTTTGTTATTTTCACACATATTAAGAAATTCACCTTTTAACATTAATTAACAATGAAATTGACTATATTAACCTTTACTACCTCTTCATTTAAACATTCTTAACACATACTCCAACACTATTTACTCCAAGAGCAATGTTAGGAAAAAAAAAATTCATTCTTGAAATCTGAAAAAATCATTTATTTTGAACCACAAAAAATAAGCTACAAAATCACTTATTGTGAACGGGAGGGAGTACTACTTATTATTTTCCAAACATATAATAAATATGGGCGACATTCAAGAAAGCTATTTAATTGTCAAACTTTAATGCAAAGTGTTGCTTAAATTGTCAACTGGAAAACATAAAATTTTCAAGATTTTCTGTGGAGATTTGGCTAATAGCAAAACGTGTGGAGTACTGATTGGTTAATTGGTCCTACTAAAATATTTTTGTTTGTTCCTTCTTTCTGAGAAAGAAAAGTTTAATCCCAAGAAAGCACCAACTACTCGTAGTAGGTGTTGGTGTAAACGAATTGACCTCTAAAGAGCCTTTGGCTTTCATGTTATACGTAATGAAATGATTATACATACGCACTATGTTTATGATTTGTTATAGATCATAAATTTTAATAATTTTTTTCTTTTTTAAATTTGGTGATCAGTTGCATCACATGCATCAGGACGGAGGGAATACTACTTTAAATTTTGCTTAGTGTTGCATTTTACCTGAGGAGTCCTAAGTTAATAGGCATTTTCAATCAAGAATCTTAGGAGGAAAAATACAATTCAATTTACAAGATTATAGTGACATTATATTCTCGAGGCAAACCCACTCAGAAGTCAGAAGTCAGAGCAACCAACGAGGGGGCTTTAAACTGTTGGCAGCTGCCACCAGACTCCGCCTCTTCTGTTATTATCAGAGAGATAAAAATTGTATAATGGGTATGCTGTGGCGGACAAAATTTCTTTTTGCAGCTAGTGCGAATTGAATTTATAACTTTATCAAAGTTTTGAACTCCCTTAACTCCTAAACTACACTTTTGAGATATGTTAAAAGGGTTTAAAATTTAATATATAAAGGTAAAAGATAAATTTTGCCTTATATATATATTATAATTTTTCGACGAACGAACCCCCTTCCGCCCCTGGGTATGCAAAATCAGTATCTTGATATTTCGTGTGAAGTTCAAATATTAAAACTTAATACTATTTATCATTACTCATAGTTATACTAATATACATATATATATATATGTACAAATAGTGAAGTTTACTACAATAAATACTGAATTGGCATTTATATCCAAAGTATAATTTTACTCTTTCCTCGAGCCGATGATCTATCTGAAAAGGGTCACCGTGCCTATGTGGGTCATAGAAAAGAAAATACATAAAGTCTAACAAGGGAGCCATGCTTTCTTAAAATTTGCAAGAACTGGCATCACCTATGGTTGATTAAGAAAAAAAAACTAAAAATATACAATTTCTGATTCTAGAATATCTACATCTATTATTCTTGTTATAGATTGAATGTTTATAAACTACCTCAGTGTCTCTATCTTCAAAATAGGGGTAAAATCTAGTTAGACTATTCTAAACATTGTAGTTGTTGTATAATTTTACTCTTTTTGACTTGAAAATGACAGCATATGGAGATATGGTTCGTGAGCCCTAGGATGATCTAGAAAGAGAAGACAAGTCTAACAAAGAATAGTGTGGATTTCTGAGCTGTCAGACATTATGAAAGCCTCCTTGAATAGCCCCACGTAATTTGTAATTTGTCCACTATTGAATACCTTGCTAACACTTTATGTTTTAACAAATCGAAGTGTGACATTCGAGATGTAATATATATATACCAACTATCCTCAGTGTCACAATCCAAAATCTACTACAGATCGTGATGGTATCAGACATCATCGTCAGACAAACCAACACCAATAAATTAATTAACTTTTTTTAGTATTTTGATTTTTTTTAAATTACATTAAACAATAAATTATGAACTTCACTGAATAAAACGATATCTTTAACAAATTCAAATAATGAATAAATTCCATAGTCATCCCAGAACTCAGTGTCATAAGTGCATGAGTAATTTTTAGGAAACAAATGTAATACCATAACCGTCCGAAATACAAATTGGATAGTAGAGAAAATATAATACAACACTCTGAAGGAGATTCTGCTGGCTGCGGGTCGTCTCGAGAGGTACAACTTACCTAAGTCTTGGTATCAACTATGCCGCTGCGTCAACTGGGCCACTAAACATACGTATGCCTGTGCAACAAAAATACACAACAAGTGTAGTATGAGTACAGAACAACGTGTACCCAGTAAGTATCACGTCTAACCTCGAACAAGTAGTGACGAAAGGTCGACTTCGATACTTACTAGTGGTCCAACAATAAGATACCAAAATGTGTAAAAGTATGGATTTTATAAGGTAATTGCAAACTCGATAAGCATGAAGCAGGTAAACAATTCTTTTAATAACAAGAGATTTTCAAAAATTCATATCTCATCATTTTTCAATTTACCTCAGGCCAAGGTAACGGTATCATTATTTATAGATTTCAAGGCAAGCAATACAAGCATGCACAAATCATGCCGAGGTCGTACGGCCCGATCCAACATAATAATAAAATGTGCACTGTCAGAGGGTCGAATGACTCGAACCATACATGCATCTATTACCCCGCTCACGAATCATATATGCGACACAATCAATATAAATAAGAGAATTACTCCGCTCGCGAATCAGACATCGACACGGGTACACAGAGGTTCATCATTCAAATAGTCAAATCAAGAATTCTTTAAGGAGTAATTATTCAAGGATATGACAACTTCTCTTTTAACAGTCAAGAAAGTGATGTTTAGTCCTTTAGAAATTTTATTTACCAAATTCGATATGATTTAAGTAAGCTTATCAATAAAATTACAAGTACGGAAAGTAAAGCATGCTTTTGGGTCCTAGACTACCCGGACTTAAGCATAATAATAGCTACGCACGGACTCTCGTCACCTCGTGCATACGTAGCCCCCCACAAATAGGAGCACATATTTACTTATTTTACCTATGGGGTTAATTCTCTCTTACAAGGTTAGAAAGGAGACTTACGTCACTCCGAAGTTCTATAACCGGCTTCCAAGCCCTTCCGATGACTCAGATCGATACACAACGCACCAAAACTAGCTAATAATTATGCAAACCCATAAATATATACTCAAATACTCATAACAATTCAATTTATAACAATTTTTAACTCCATTTGAAAAGTTAACAGTGGGGACCACATCTCGGAACCCAATGAACTCACAAAATCTGACAACCCATTTCGATACGAGTTCAACCATACCAATTTTATCAAATTCCGAGAACAACTTGACCTCCAAATCTTAAATTTTCGTTCTTGAAAATTTTTGCAAAAATCTTGATTTCTTCCATTTAAATCCGAAATAAATGATGAATATAACCATAGAATCATGAATTATAATTACTTTCGGATATGGACACTTACCCAAATCCATATGGTGAAAATCGCTTCAATCCGAGCTCCATAACTCAAAATATATTAAAAATGGCCGAAACCCCGAAATATAGCTGCTACCCAAGTATTTACTCTTTACGATCGCGGAAAATGCTTCGCGATCGCGAAGTAAAACATTTCTCAGCCCAAAATTTTCCGTTCGCGATCACGGAAAATGCTTCGCGATCGCGAAGAACAAATGTGCAGCTCTTTCAGACAACCTCTAGTATAATGGTCATAACTCTTTATACAAAACTTCAAATAGTAAAAGGTTTACCTTTTTGAAACTATACTCCAAGGAATACAAATTTATTGTTTTGATCATCTCCCTATTCCTTATAGATTACGAGATATAAGCTTTCAAAGTCAGTCCTATGCAACACAACACGATTTTTCAAAACTCTTCACAGATAGGCAGTAGTGCATCAACCATAACTCTTTGTACACAACTACAAATTCTAAATGGTTTGATTTTCTGAGAACTAGACACAAAGGACTATAACTTTTCATTTTGGATCATCTCCAAATTCTTTGTAGATTGCAATGTACAAGCTTCCAAAATTCAGGTCAGTGCAGCAGAAACTTTCCTCTACGCGATCGCGAAATGCCTTCCGCGATCGCAAATCACTGGCCAATTACTCTCATTTTACTTATCGCGATTGCGAACGATTCCCCGCGATCGCGTAGAACACTGTTGTAGCCAAAAATCAGCAGCTAAAAATGGCCTAGAAATGATCCGAAACCACCCGAATTTCACCCGAGCCCCTCGGTACCCCGCTAGAACCTACCAACAAGTATCAAAACATATCACGGACTTAGTCGAGGCCTCAAATCACATCAAACAACGCTAAAAACACGAATTACACCCCAATTCGAGTCTAATGAAACTAAGAAATTCTAATTTCTACATTCGATGCCGAAACCTATCAAATCACGTCCGATTGACATCGAATTTTGCACACAAGTCATAATTGATGTTACGGACCTACTCTCACTTACGGAATCGGAATCCGACCCCGATATCTAAAAGTCCACTCCCGGCCAGACTTCCAAAAACTTCAACTTCCAGCTTTCGCCAAACGACCCCGAAATGACCTACGGATCTCCAAATCCACTTCCGAAATGCCCTCTTAAATCCAGGATCACCATACAGAGCTATTACCTGGATCGAAATCCCAAACGAACGTCTATAATGTAAAAACCCAATTCAACCCAAACTTATGAAATTCACCCAACATGCCAAATTCCACTATTAGGCGCTGAAATGCCCCTGTGTCATCCAAACTCGATCCGGACATACGCCCAGGTCCGGAATCATCATACGAACCTGTTGGAATCTTCAAATCCCGATTCCGAGGTCGTTTACTAAAAAATCACACCTTAGAAAAATTTTCCAACTTAAAGCTTCTAAAATGAGAATTTTCTTTCTAAATCAACTCTGAACTTCCCAAAATTCAATTCCGACCACACGTACAAGTCATAATACTTGAAGTGAAGCTACTCAGGGTGTCAAACCGCTTAGCGACATGCTAGAGCTCAAAACGACCGATCAGGTTGTTACATTCTCTCTCACTTAAACATATGTTCGTCCTCGAACGTTCTAAGAACTGCTTTGGTGTTGTCCGAAATCATTGTTTAACACCTCTTGCACCTACATGTGCTACCACAACCCAGTTGAGCACGTTAGCTCGAGCAACCCTGAAAATCCTCTCTTTTACCTAGTCAAATAGGCCTTAGAGCCAAATTCCAACATCTGAAATTCTCTACCAGGTATGTTTCCAACATACGAACACCGTATCCATCACTACACGATGTAGCAATACATGATTGTATACTTTTTTTAAATTCACACCATGCACCGCATAATTTACCTGACCGTAATAACACCCTCTGACAATAATAGCCATAACTCCACGAATCTGATGCCCACAACACACCTTATGACACATATAAGTCCTATTCCAACTCTTGCAATACTGTCACGACGGAAGAGATGTGTAGAAATTCTTAACCAACTGCAGAGTCAACAAATCATTGAGTCTTTCCTCCTGATAAGAACCATTACCTCATCATGAACCAAATAACGATATTTGCTCTCAATTATGCCTCACATAAATCCGATCGCACTGATCCCAGGTCTAAAAATATCGTCTCACCCAGTACAAGCTACTTAGGAAATAAGCCACCTCAGATACTACCAAAAGTCTCATATGATGACACATTGTACCAACAAGCTACAAACTCGAATGTGATACATAAGGAAAACAAACTCTGAAAAGAACTACTCAAGCCACGTGACTAATTAAACAACCGAAAAGATGTTATGAACATTTCTCAGAAATTGAGAAACAAACACACAAGAATATATATAGGGGAAACCATACTCAACACCACACTGTTGCGGCGTGCAACCCGATCCAAACAACATACCCGTGGCAGCGTGCCACCCGATCCGCACATAAAATTCACATAAGGAGATACACACCGAGATAAATTAATCATTACTACAAAATAGTGAATATCAGCCACAAGCAGCGGTAAGTGCACAATAGCATCCCTAGGAACACATATAGCACCATAAGCTACAAAACTCAAGCACAACTGAGGTGCGATATATGATCTGAATCTCAAGAGCCATCCTTCTCAAATAATACCATCGCTACGCGGAACCTCAACATATATGAAATTTATCAAGCCGTTTAACAACTCACACGACATAATATAATATTACATGAAATAGCCGATGACGAAACAACATCCAACGTCCGAATACTCCTCCACAAGAAGCGCTATGCGGAAATGAATACATCCGGCCTAATATAGAGACTACATTCACATTAAGATCCATCCACAGACCTCAAGTCGATTCTGATCGTACCACACTAGGCCAGTAACCTTTCAAGGATCCTTAATGACCCTTCTTCCCATGACACACAAGAACAGCCGTCGATCCAGAAAAGTTTTACACAGTCCACAACCAAATGAACCGAGCGCCCTTCAGACATAAATTATCATATGAACAATAGTACCACAATCTCTATACTTGGTTCCAATCTCCGATCAATCAAGTGACTACATGTCACACTTATACAATCTTCCCGTGGTCACGCTCCCACGACCTTCCACACAAGGTAACAAGTCTGCGCATCCATACCACCGGCCATACTAATGTTGTAAAGCGAATCAAGGATCCACAAATCAGTACACAAAGCCTCTTACACATGAAACCGATCTCAGGTGGCGCTTAAGACAATACCATCTTACTTTAAACATCTGAATCCTTTCATGCTCATCTGAGTTCGTGGCATTCTTGTCAACACCGAACTGCAACCTCGATCCTCAACTTTCAAATTTCATGCCGCTCACCGCACCTATCCAACCAATGCGTGAGAGCAAAAGAATTCCATATAACTCCTGAACCACTAATAGGATACACACTTCATCATATAGAAACCTTTCAATTAACTCGTTGCAGGAGAACCATTGCAACATGCGACTGAATTCCCAGAACCGCAAAAATACAATCCTCAAGTAGGGGTCTAAGCCTCCATAACTATTTCGGGGTCCGTCTACACTCATCAGACCATTATAATTGAATATCTCTAAATAAATCACATTACAATGGCTGCTAAGCCTCACACATACTATCAAAAATCACATGCATAACTTAATCACGCTCAAGGACTGATCACCGCCACCATTATGCCAATTCAACCATGACTAACCAATCTAAATTCTTCTAATTCATCCTTAACTTGCCCTAGAGTTAATAATAGCTCCATTCCTTACATCACAAACCTAAAACCGCACTCATCTTGAGTGAGCCCATTCCAAAAGACCACATTGTCTCCAAACCCATGAACCGTTTCATACCCTCCTTGCACACATATTCACATCTTCAATTGGTATACCCATTCCGATAATTCCTCCACAAATATGAAGTTATTTTCTCTTTTTCCTCCAAATGCTACTCTGAAAGTCGAAAATATCACAGAACATTTCGTGCCTCTTATCATAATCCGCTACAAAAGCTCGATTCTTAACCATACCGCGGGTTTGAAATTCTCAGGCACCACATTTTAACCTTTCAATTCACTAGGACAGTTGTTGAGAGTCACCCACTCTGGCTTGGTCCCGAATATAATCAACTCCAAGGCTCCGCTGGCACATGAACACCCATCTTAATAAAGCACCCGACTGAATCACTTCCCTTGTAAATCACCTCAATACGAAGCATAAATCCTGAATTTTCCCAAAGCCCGAACATGAGTCGATAAGGCCAACTATAGCACACCTCTATCAATTCCTTTGCTCAAATTACCACTTATGTTCCTTTACCTTAGCTATAATAACTCACCAATACACCGATAACCCGATACCCCATGATAATAGGCTAAATTCATGTAGTTTAGTGTATATGTGTACTCCAACTTAATGATGCTTCACTGCCTTAGTAATGTGAAATGATGTTAAAATGGCTCTAATTGTTGATTTTATCTTCGTAGGAGCAAAATGCGCTTATGAGGACCTAGGATGGTGTTTGGAGCCAAATTGAAGGAGAAAGCACCCTTGGAGTATTTAACGTGCGAAAAGAAGGAAGAAAATTGCTGGGACAGATTACAAGTCCACTAGCGCGGTCTTAGCGCGACTGCGCTAGTCCAGCGATCCCCAGCCAGAATGTTTAGCCATTAGCGCGCCTAGTAGCGCGATGACTAGCGCGGGCGCGCTAGTCCAGTCAAACACGTTATTTTTAAGGGGTAAACTTGGAAGCTTGGGACAATTCCACTTAACCTATATAAGGTTCAACTCGTCCAAAAGAGAGGATAATCATGTTTAGAGTCTTGTTCAAGAAAAGCAAAGGCAAGAGGCAAGGAGGACAATTGGGCATCACATCTCATCTCTCTTCCTTGTATTTTTGTCATTGTTGATGAATTGTTCTATTGTTATTTTCAGTACAGTTATGAGTGGATAATCTATTTAGTCTAAGGTTTTGGTGGAACCCGTTGAGGATGAACATCTTGTTATATTAATATAGTTTGCTTGGTATCAATCTCTATTTGTTCAACTAAGTTCTTATTGTAGTTGATTGAAGAGCCCTCAATTAGCTGTGCCTATTTAGTATGTAGATACTCGGGAGAGAGTGCATATTTAGGTAGTTGTTGAACAACACCACTCCCAAAGTATAGGAGGGATCCATAACCGAGGGTTTAAAGGTTGGGTTAGGGATAACGATACCGTGGGTGCAATATAAAGTGAGCTACAATAAAAGCAAGCTAGCATAGCTCGGGAGAGTGCGTCTAGTAAATTATCGTAATTACTCGGTGTCACACCTCCTTTTTCCGAAAAGGGTGGATATGGGAGTTTTTTCCAATTTAAGTGACATTATGCGGATTTGGGATTTATTTATTAGTTTCAGAGTCGCCACCCGGATTTTTTACGGTGTTCCGGGACACTATTTATTTATTGAAATCCCAAACGGAGGAAATTTTGACTCTGTTTAAAATGTCTACGACCAAAAATCCGAGTAAGGAATTTTGTTAACCCGGGAGAAGGTGTTAGGCACTCCCGAATTCCGTGGTAGCACGGTCGCTTAGCTGTTATTATTTGGCCTCATATTTTTTGCCTATTGTGCTTTTAGCCTTTTTTCACTTTTTAGCCGTTTTTAATATTTATGGACTTATCTTGAAAACAAGTCACGATGGTGTGCACTTGTCATTTTTAGACACATTATAATTACGCCACATGAAATGCACCCGTAATTACAACATGTGATTTTTATTATAATTTGAAGTTGAAGACGGGGACATGAGTTGTCGCTCCCGAGTGTTGGGTAAGGTAGCTTTGGTATAATATTTGATTTTTTTATCAAAATTTCGAACTAAAGGTATTCATTCTACCTAGAAGATCTCCTAAAACAATATTCATTGCTCTAAGAGAACATCTTATGGGCTATGGCCTCATCTAGCCCCATTTTATCACATTAGGCCATCCTAAATCAACTCTCCTTGTGATAGGACTACTAGTTCTGAAAAGAATGTGTTTTTAGCCAACGATGGCAAATATGGGAATCAGAATGTCCCTTGTTCGTTCAGATATATACACTTATGAAATTCAGATATCTAAACAGGTTACTTGTTAATTCTGACACGAATGGGCAAGATGAAATCACTCTACTTTTTCCAGAATTTCATGATTTCAAAGATCATGCCACAGGCGGTTTTATTAATTTTGAAACAGTAATTCTTATCAATTCTAAAGAACCTAATCTCACGCATCTAAAGGTTTAAAGTTCACACATATGTATACATTGATTTTTTGCAAATTTATGAGACACAAGCCAAACTGAAGATAATCTATTGATTCTATTCATGTTGAAACTCTGATGAATTTGAAATAACCATTTTTCCCAAAATCCAAACAGGGTGTTCATACAGATTTTACATACGTTCTTTTTGTCTAATATCATTGCAAAACAGGAAAAAAAAAAATGTAAACTCGAAATTTCAGGAACATGAATAAGACTGAAATTAAGCGTACAGTCC
>ML349018.1:0-72310 GCA_005239505.1 Nicotiana paniculata | reverse complement strand
CGAAGAGTTTTCAGGCAAAGAACGACGAGATAGGTTTTTTGACCCGACCCTTATTTAGAGAGACCTAAAACTAAAAGAAAGGAGAATGTAACCGAGTCCTGGTTTTGGACAGCCTACATATCCCGGGTTATAAGGGAATCAGGTCGCGTGTAGTTTAAGAAGTTTTGGAATGATGGAGTGGGCGGAAAGGATGAGGGACTCGAGTGAGGTGCCGTTCTGTCGAGGTTCCGGTCCGCTGTCCCATTATTACATCAAAATCAAAAAGAAAAGAGTAACTAAGCCTATCAGCTACGAGTTACAAGATTCCTATCTATGAGTCTTCTGAAGCTTGGTCTTGAGTCTTGGTTGGTTCTTCATGCGGACTCTGATCTGAATCTTGATGCTTGTTGGCTGCAGGTGCTAGTTCATTCTTCTACAGCTTTTTCGGATCAAGAATGGACATGCATAGCTTGTGACTTCAATCTTGTCTTGAGCAGTCCACATCTATTCCGCTTTTGTACTTTGGGTTTGGACTTCTCTTTTTCTTCATTTCTTTTATTCTGGATCGAAACTTCTTCTTTTGGTCGTCTCGAATCCATCGTCCTAAATTGTAATCTGCGAAATCAAGAACCAACGAACAAAATTTTCTGCCCTAGTTTTCACTAGGAAAATTTCGTGAGTTATTGTAATAAATCTATGCTACTTTATTATTGAAAGCAATGAAAAGCCGAGAATGGTGCACCCGGTGTTATTGTGGACTAGGGAGTGGATACCCTATGCCCAAAGGTAAAATCAACTAGGGATTGGAGACCTATGTTGGACAAGATCGACAGGTTATTCTGTCGTCAAAAAAAAGATCACCAGGTTATGCCGGTGTCTGGGGGAGGATCAACGGGTTTTGCCGTTGTCAAGAAAAGAGATCACCAGGTTATGCTGGTGTTTGGAAAGGTCAACAGGTTATGCTGTTTCCGGGAAAATGAGATCACTGGGTTATGCCAGTGTCCGGAAATGATCAACGGGTTATCCCGTTGTCAGGAAAAGAGGAGATCACCAGGTTATGCTGGTGCCTGGAAAGGTCAACAGGTTATGTTGTTGCCTGGGGAAAAGAGATCACTGGGTTATGCCAGTGTCTGGAGAAGAAAAGTTCACCAGGTTATGCTGGTGTCCGGAAATGAGATTCATCGGGTTATTGCCGGCATCAACTAAGGAATGGGCACCTATGTTGGAAAGAAGACTAGGGAGTGGAGACCCTATGTCTAAAAATAAAATCAACTAGGGAATGGAGACCCTATGTTGGAAAATGAGATTACTGAATTATGTATCTATGCTAAAATGAATCAGAAAGGATCTTTTTTTTTTCTATATTAGGAGAAAGATTCATCTGACTAAGATTTTGATCCTAGGAGAAAATTCATCGGACTAGGTCTTCTATCTTAGGAGAAAGATTCATCGGACTAAGATTTGATTCTAGGAGAAAATTCATCCGACTAGGTCTCTTGTTTTTATTATCTTAGGAGAAAGATTCATCAGACTAAGATTTTGATCCTAGGAGAAAATTCATCGGACTAGGTCTTCTATCTTAGGAGAAAGATTCATCGGACTAAGATTTGATTCTAGGAGAAAATTCATCCGACTAGGTCTCTTGTTTTTATTATCTTAGGAGAAAGATTCATCAGACTAAGATTTCTATCCTAGGAGAAAGATTCATCAGACTAGTGTTTTTATTATTATCTTAGGAGGAAAATTCATCAGACTAAGATTTTGATCCTAGGAGAAAGATTCATCAGACTAGGTCATTTGTTTTTATTATCTTAGGAGAAAGATTCATCGGACTAAGATTTCTATCCTAGGAGAAATAGTCATCAGACTAGGGTTTTTATTATTATCTTAGGAGAAAAATTCACCAGACTAAGATTTTGATCCTAGGAGAAAGATTCATCAGACTAGGGTTTTTATTATTATCTTAGGAGAAAAATTCACCAGACTAAGATTTTGATCCTAGGAGAAAGTTCATCAGACTAGGTCATTTGTCTTTTTTTATTTTTTTTTATTTTTTTTTATCTTAGGAGAAAGATTCATCAGACTAAGATTTTGATTTTTTTGATTTTTTTTATTATTATATTATCTTAGGAGAAAGATTCATCAGACTAAGATTTTGATCCCAGGAGAAAGTTCATCATACTAGGTTCCTTTTTTTTTGTTATCTTAGGAGAAAGATTCATCAGACTAAGATTTTGATCCTAGGAGAAAGATTCATCAGCCTAGGTCATTTGTTTTTATTATCTTAGGAGAAAGATTCATCAGACTAAGATTTTGATCCTAGGAGAAAGATTCATTAGACTAGGTCTTCTATCTTAGGAGAAAGATTCATCATACTAAGATTTTTATTGGGAGGAAAATCCATCATACTAGGACTTTTTATCCTAGGAGGAAAAATGTGAAGAGCAAAGGCAATATTTTATGCACACAGATAAAGACAAATATTTGAGAAACTCCCCTTTGTCGGTTCTTCTCTCGGCCTGATTCAGTCACCCTCACAAGCCACTTGGGCAATTCCTCTCAACTCACGGGACTCAGCCCAAAATACTTTTCTGAGTTTTCAAAGCAGCATAATAACAGTGAAATAACAACAATAGGAAACATGACCGAGTTCACAATTGTTCTAACAAGATAGTGGTAGAATAGTGTAAAAGTACCTCTGAGGGTCTAAACAGGTCGGCACGAGGCCCAAAACATGGAAAAATACCCCTGAGGGTCTAACAGGTCGGCACAAGACCCCAAACATGGCTCACAACCCATAAACAAGTATAAATTTCGGAAACACAGGATATCATAAGGTTTCAAATCGAATACGCGGCTTAATAGTCGCTACGGGATGGACTAGGTCACAATCCCTATCGGTGCACGCCCCCACGCTCGTCACCTAGCATGTGCATCACCTCATTTACCAAAAGAATATCAAATACCAGGGTGCCATACCCTCGGGTTTAGAGTTACAACCGTTACTTACCTCAAACAACCCAAAAGCTACTCCGCGATGTGCTTGCCCTCAAATTGGCTCCCGATTTCTCCGAATCTAACCAAAACAAGATTAACATCATCAATATACGCTAAAGCAACACAACCCAATCGAAAACTATCAATTTAGACACAATTCTCGAAATTCGGCCAAACCCGAGCCCCGGACCCACGTCTCGAAATTCGATAAAACTTACATCACTAGAATCCTTGTCCTCCCACGATCCTATACATACCAAGAACACCAAAATCGGACCACAATTGCCCACTCAAATCATCAAAAGAAAACTCTAATTCCATGCACTCAACCTCCCCAATGTTGGGTTTTAAATCCAACAATTTTCTGGTTTAACTACTTAGAAAATGACATAGAAACAAGTTATGAACTTACCTCCAGGTGATTCCCTTCGATTTCCCTCTTCAAACCGTCTCAAGGAGCTCTAAACCCGCTTATCAATAGAGGAAAATGGACAAAATTTCGTAAGAATGGCTATTTAAAACATTCTTCCCAGCACTTATGTTCCCTTCAGTGCGATCGCGACTCCAGCCACGCGATCGTGATGCACAACCCAGACCATTCTACGCACCTCCATTCCACACACGCCGCCTCAAAACCTCTATGCGATCGCACCAAAGTCCACGTGATCGCACTGCTTCACCTGTCCAACCTATGCGATTGCAATCCTTATCACGCGATCGCATAGAACAAATTTCTTGTCCCAGTCTTTTACTCTACGCGATCGCGGATGAATCCACACGATCGCAGTGAAGAAATCACTGCTGCTAAAACACCAGAAAACAACAGACCAAAAAGTGCCCGTTTGAGCATCCGAAATACACCCGAGGCCCCCGAGACCTCAACCAATCCTACCAACACACCCCATAACATCATTCAAACTTAGTTGAGCCTTCGAAACACCAAAAACAACACGAAAACACAAAAATTACATCAAATTCAAGCATATGAACTTTGAAATTTTTAAATTTTGCCAATGATGCTGAAACCAACCAAAACATATCCGATTGACCTGAAATTTTGGACACATATCCAAAACGACATTAAAAACCTGGTCCAACTTCCGGAATTCCATTCCGACCTCGATAGCCTATTTTCCACTGGCTACCGGAAATCGCCAAAAACTAACTTTCGCCAATTCAAGCCTAATTCTACATCGGTCATCAAAACTTCATTTTGAACACACTCCTAAGTCCCAAATCACCTAACGAAGCTATCCGAGCCATAAAATCCACATTCCGAGGTCATTTACCAAAAAGTCAACTCGCAGTTGACTTTTTAACTATTAAGCTAATTTAAGAGACTAAGTGTCTCAATTCTCACCACGGCCACTCCGAACCCGAACCAACCGACCCAACACAACATAAATAGGCTAAGCAGCATACGATAAAGTAGAAACAGGGGAAATGATGCTAATCTCACGGAACGACCGGTCGGATCGTTACGATATATCTTAGACCTACTTTTACAATACCCTTATTAGAGTTACACAAATATCCATATTCTTAAAAGACATAGTGCTTTATAACTTGGCCACATCTTACAAGTTTTGTAATCAAAAACACTATATACAATACATCAAAACTCTTTCAATCATATATATCAAATATTCTCATCAAGGTTTTTATAATCTTATATCCTTTACAAACTACATATCCTCTTTTCAAGCATTAAGCTCTAAATTATATATAATATGCCATTTTAAGCACTAGTCAAGCAGAGTATAGACAACTAATACTTTAAACCTAATCTAAGTCCTATGGAGCTACCTCAGGCACCTCAGGTAGATTTTAAGGTGTGCCTAAAACCTTCCCCTTAGAAGAACAAGAACCCTTACCCAAAATCTCACCGGTTAGTAGACTGATAGAGAAATGATCTTTCGTAATTAAATAGGTACCCTAATATACCTTTGAATATTAGGTGGCGACTCTTTTTTATAAGCAATAGGGAAACCACTAGTTGAATCTTGTTTTGGCTCGTGCAAAATAGCGTGAAACAACACGATGACTCTCTTAGGGATCTCACACTTAGGTTTTGACCTTAGAAGACTTAGACTAGACATGGAATTTAGAATTGTTTATGCACTACTTTAACTGTGATTAATTTGAAATTGTATGCTTACCTTTTTTACTTGCTCATTATGTGCTTATCTGCTTATTTTAAATTGTTATTGCTAATATCACTATCTGTTACTGTTATAAATATATGTACTGTCATCACACTCTTTCCTATCCAGTATTGGCTATACACTATCACACGCAATGGCATGCGAGGGTTGTCTTTTACACTCTTCCGTACCTTCTTTCAAAATTCTTTAGTTTTGAGAGAATGAATTTTTCAGGTCAACTGACATAACTTCTCTTAGTATTCAGTCAAATTCAAAAGTAGGAAATACTCTATTCTAGAAAACATAATTCATATTGCATAAACCTTAGGTGAGTCGGTCCTTGGTATCGATACAAAATTAAGAAAGCCACCCTAATGTCAATGGATCATGCACCCAACGACATAAATTTTGTGGAAAGACAAACTATTCATGACGAGACACTTAAGATCCAAAGAAAACACTTATTAAACCTTTTTTTTCTCTACCCACTTCAGATATGGAAATCAACCAAAACATCACCGAGATTAATATGATGATGGGAGCACCACACAAGCTGAAGTAGTGGTGGAAGAATATCCGCCGAGAGCATGGAGACAAAATCAGGACCCACCTAGGAGCATTGACTACATTGCTAAACGTCCTACTGACAAAGTGCTTACGCGCCTGTTGATAGTGTTCTAGGACATGACCAAAGTAGTGTTCAAGTTTGCTGATTGTGAGTTGGTGCAAATGTTGGATGAAATTACCAGTTTCACGGAGCTGCCATTTACATGGAAGAAACTGATACTACCAGTCACCATCCCCCATTCTAGGTTTCTTGATGCTTTAGGTCTAGCAAACAATCGGGGTTTATGAATCATCGAAGATAGATGGGTTAAACTGGACTAATTGTTTGATAGGTTCGAACATTGTGAGAGATACAAATGGTGCTTGGGGGAATTTCAGTATGATCAAGCAACATGGGAAAGTCTTTGACCCATAACCTTCTATTTGGCGCTGCTGGTACTGTTGGTTTTCTCGCAAAAAGGAGGACAAATCAATATCAACTTGCTTCATGTGGTTTTGGCAATATTCTGGCGAAACCTCCAAGCCACTTTGGTATTCACGGTGTTAGGAGAGATTCTTATAGCTTTGTTTGTATGTTCTAGGGGGTATAATTTCTTCACGGCTTGTAACCTATCGCTTTAAATCTGGGCCACAAAGAACTTCATTCAGTGTGAGGCCACAGTTGACTACTTTGTCGGCGTCAACAACATGACTTGAAGTCACAACAGGAGAATGAGTAATTAGGTGTCCCTGCACATATAGGAAGAGTGGAGAGAGATGCTGACTAACTAAAGCGGAGAATGGATCAATTAGAAGCCGTCGTGGCTTCGCGGAAGGTCAATCCTAAGGACTTCTTGGAAGTATTTTATTGAGATGATAGGACTTGAGGGCATCTAGCCATACTCACACGTGCGAGTTATCAGGCAGTTCAGGTTGATTCAAGATATACCTCTCTTGACAAGGACGACAATGTATGAGGAGGAATACAATGGGCAGATCCTGATACCAAGGATAATAAGGCTTCAAGAAGAATGAAATGATATAGTCACAATGGAAATGGGTCAAAATTCGTGGTGCACTCCAGAATATTATGTCTAGATCAATGAAAAAGACTATCTAGCCCGACCAAGCAGGGGGAATAGCCTGGCAGGGGGATGTAGTGGCGGCTTTGAAAATCTATCATGAGATTTTGCAACACTACCTCGTGACTACCTCCATGATTTTCCAAGTGGTCCCGTGGTCAATTGACCACATGTTGTCACCCGCCGAGGATGATGACCGATTATTGAGTGTGACAATATTGAATTTGAGACAGAACCAGATGAAGATCCAGAGGAAGAATCCGAATTCAATGCCGATGAAAAGAATTTGAAGAAGATGCGGAAGAAAAACTAGAAGAAGAAGAATAAGAGATGGGGAATGATTCCGAGGATGGTTGCTAGAAGTAGGTTGATTTCCCCCCTTGCCACTTTGTATCTTTATCCCAACTTCCTCATTTCCCTAAGGGAAAGTTTTCTTGAGACTATGAAATTCTATGAATGTTGGAAACAGTGATGTAACCTCTACTACCACCTATTACAATCCAAATACTATCAATTAAAATTAAAATTTTCACCAGGTCAGAATGTGTCAAATCTAATTGTTTGTCAAACTCGCGACTCAGGACTGAATACGTGAACTAACTGCTTTATGTGTCTATTACTTATGCAAATACTGAAACTAACTTCCGTTCTTTTTTTCTTTCTTTTATTTTATTACTTTATTATTATTCCCCGAAAGAAAGTTGGTTTGTGTCGACCCAAAACTGGCAGAACAACAGTACAACTTAAGATCGAACGGGAAGATGTGTGCGACAGATAACCCGACCGAACACGCTATGGTAATAGTTGATAGCCCAGGGCGATCGAGAGAGAAAGATGATTCAACGAATGACAAACATATGGCTAGGATGTCTCAAGAGATGGAATCAATGAGGGATGGAGTACAACACATTCGGGAATTGGAACATCTGTCCTTGACAATGCTCCCACAACCACCCTATTTTCATTCTCTAGATTCAATCCTCGACAACTTTAATTCAAATACTCACCAAGCCAATAATACCCTGAATTCAGTCCCTACCACCCAGATTATACCTATAGTAACTTTTACAACCAATATTCGTGTGGTTAGATCACGTTGTAAGTTAATCGATGTAAATCAAAGAAGAGATTATATTTGAGATGATAAGAAGTTAACAAGTATTAGGAGCTTAACGAATCAAGGAGGTTGTAACCCGTATTTTCGGGTAAAACTTGAGGTGATTAATATTCTCAAGAAGTAGTGTTTTAAGTTATTTGAATCATATAATATCCATATCACAAGTTTTGAAGCCAAACGAGTTATGATACAAAAGTCGACAAAAGTTGTCATAACTTATGTTCATAATTTTTTTTAACTTTAGGTTAAATGTTACTAAGATTTTCTCACAATTTAATTGGAATTATGAAATTATATACCAACCAAATTAAATATCTATGAGTCTAGTTTCAAACTCATTACACCGTTCGTCTATACGACATCGCAGTAGAGAGATATTCATGTTTTCGCGAGACTACGCCAAGAAGCTCTCTATGGGACCCACATAGGAGGTCGAGATATATGGATATATATAAGATGCCTCAACCCATTTTAACTCATTTTTTTCAGTATCCTAGAACCCTAAAACACTCTCTAAAGGTTCCCTCATGATCAAAGACCCAAACAAAGGGCAAAGAACACAAATCAAGTGTTGGGAATCCCGTGGAGCTAGTAAGTTTCTTATTCTTCTTGTTGTTGCTGATTTTTGTGTTGTTACAACTCGTGTGGGAGGTTGTTTTAAGTGGTTTATGTTCTATAAAATACTCACCCAATTTTTTTAATGTCAATCTTAGGTGATTTCAAGTCTTCTAAAGTTATTCAAGTGCCGAAAAACCCTAATTGATTGCTAGTTTCACTTCCTTGTTCTTGTGTCAGCATTGGAAGGATATTTCATGGTCAATTAAGGTAAAATTGGATTTTTTTTTTTTTAAAGTTAAGTAGCCTCTTTCCCTACATTATTTAATATTATCCAAGCTGCGTCTAAGCCGTTGATGCTATAACTTGTGAGATATCTATCGAAAGGCTTGTTAGTAATGCCGTTGGTTGGTGGACTATTTTGGAAGGATTAATATGATTATTATTGATGTTTTTTGGGCTGATTGGTGATTTTTTTAACTTGTGGGAAGTAATATAAATAGGGGAGGTATTATCAGTTTCAACATAATATAGGTTGCGGTCGATATATAATAATTACGATGCTTAAATGATAACGATAGTTTCATTTCTCTTGTTGTAGACTATGAAGCCGTAGAAATTGCATAGCTTGAGGTATACAAGTTATGTGAGACTGTACCTTTCCATATTTTGCATGACTGGGATTGTACATAATGTAATGAACGAAGTTCCAATGATACTCCACTCTTAGAATCTAGCAGTGCTTACATTTTTTCCCTTCTTATGTAACGATTGATGTTGATGTTACTTCTCTTATTCTTATGTTATAAATGTTGGTACTTCCTGATCCTTATAATATCCATGATGAAGAGTTAGTCCTAATAACATGTACGGGGGTTACTGACCTTACGTCACTCGGAAAGGTTTAGAATGTGATTCCAATGAGTCCAACATGCATCATATATATATATATATATATATATATATATATATGTGTGTGTGTGTGTGTGTGTGTGTGTGTGTATGTATCTATTTTACTCTACTGAGCCACGTTATTGTCGGCCGGGTACGACACTTATTGTGCAACCACTGATCAGTCAGGTTTTACCGAGCTCCACGTGGCCGAGTACGATTCTACTGAGCCTTTTGACGGCCGAGTACATTTTTTACCTAGCCTATCAGTGTCGGGTACGATATGATGATGATGCCCACATAGGCGTATGTTGTTTTTTAAAAGTTTGTGTGTGTGTGTGTCTATATATATATATACNGTTTTTTAAAAGTTTGTGTGTGTGTGTCTATATATATATATATATATGTATCATGCATTTCATGTCAGTAGCGCTCAAAGGTACTCAGATTTTACAAGTTGTACATTCTCTATCCCTATTTACATTACTGTTCTTATTCATTCGTTCCTACCTTACATACTCGATACTTTATTCGTACTTACGTCTCTCTTATTTTTGGACGCTGCATGTCATGCTGCAGGTCCTGATAGATAGGTAGGCGAAGCTCCCCCACCATAGTAGGTTTCCCATTTTCAACGGTTAATGGCGAGATCCCTTTTTGGACTTGCCGTGGTGTTGTTCTGCACTTTCATTATAGAAATTATGGGTATGTCAGTGCCCAGTTCCGCTAAAATTTCAGAACTTATGTTCCTTTAGAGGCTCATAGACAGGTTTCGACTCATGTATAGTTTGGAATGCATTGTTGGCTGATTTTTGTTATATAGTCTCTCATTGAAGCTTGGCAGCTCGTACCTTATGTATACTTTCATTACACTCTTATCGTCCCATGTTATGTATGTTCATGAAATTATCTTTCATTGCTGGTTGTTTATGATTCATGTCTACCATTTATATTGATCTTGTCGGCCCTTAAAGATAATAAGGAAGGTTAGACAAAGTGTACGTTGGTGCTCGATAAGTATGGCCCGGGTGTTAGTCATGACCCTCCAGTCTGGGTCGTGACAAACTTGGTATCACATCAAGTCTGTCCTAGGGGTTGTGTATGAGCCGTGTCTAGTAGAGTCTTGATTATGGATATGTAGCGTGCCATATTTATAATCAGGAGGCTACATGATATCTAGGGTTGTTACCTTATTCCTGAATCTAGATCGTGCGTAGAGTTGAGTCATAAGTGTTCGTCTTTAATATTCACCTTGTTTTCTTTCAACGATGCCTTTGACTGGAAGCAAGCGAGTAGTAGACGACTTGATACAACTGCGAGAGAGGGTACCAGTCATGTGCCTCCAGCCAGAGCACGCCAAAGTGAGGCTCAAAGTGAGATTCCGTCTCATACCTCATCTACTCCGTCTCCTCTAGAGGATATTAGGAGGCACACAACACCTCCAGTTCCTCTGTCTGGCACTACAGACCAGGATATGTGGAGTGTGGTGTAGTTATTGACTAGCTTGGTAGCTGCTCAGGCTTAGAGGCAGAATACTGGTGCTGCTGATAAACCCGTTAGTGCGAGAGTTTTTATTTTATTAATCTAGACCCTCCAGTGTTTACCAGATAAGACCCCAAGAAGGACCCCCAGACTTTTATTGATTATGTTGATCGTACATTGTGGGCTATGCGTGCTAGTGATACAGAGGAAGTAGAGTTGGCTTGTTATCAGTTACGAGATTTAGCAATGTTCTAGTATGATAGTTGGGAGAGATCCAGGGGTCCTAACACTCCTCCAGCTGTGTGGAAGAAATTTTATGAGGTCTTTCTTCGTGAGTACTTGCTAATTGAGATACAACGAGCTAGAGCTGATAAGTTCTTGAATCTTCAACACGGTAATACGAGTGTGTGAGAGTATAGTATTTTGTTTGATTCGTTAGCAAGGTATGCTACCCATATGGTGGTTGAGATGAGCGTTAGGGTGCACCAATTCGTGAACAGGTTGGGACCACATCTGATTAATAAATGCACGAACAACCTCCTTGGTAGAGGGCATGGACTTTTCCCGTATGCAGGCTTATGCCCAAACACTAAAGGATCGTAAGCGCCATCAAAAGGGCAGATAGGGATCAGGATAGGGGCCAACATAAGAGGGCGAGATTTGCAGGGTATTCTAATGACTTTAGAGGTAGTATCAGGCCCTAGTATTCAAGGAGTTCGGCGCACCTGTAGCTAGTGCTCCTCCACAGTTTCAGAGGCCTCGATATGATCAATTTACCTATTCTGGTTCAGGTCAGAGTTAACGAGCATCAGGCTCATAATATCATAGGGATACTAGTCAGACGAGACCCCCAACACCTCGTTGTGATCAATGTAGAAAGGCCCACTTTGTACTGTACTGTCGAGGTTCCGATGCGTGCTATTCTTGCGGATAGCCTGGCCATATGATGTGGGATTATCCTAACAGAGGAGGTGGTGGTATGGCTCAGCCGAATGGATCTGTGTCTGGTTCTTCCTCATCAGTTCGACCTCAGCACGGGGTTTTCAACAGTCGACAGGTCGTGGTAGAGGTAGATGTGCGGTGCCGAGTTTGAGTGGTGCTCAAAATATAACATATGCTCTAGTAGGTCGACAAGATTTCGATTCATCTCCGAATATTATTACAAGTATATTGTCTGTGTTTTCTTATGATGTATATGCGTTGACTGATCGGGATCTACATTATCATATGTTACACCATTTGTGGCTAATACGTTTGGCGTTGAACCCAAATTGATAAGTAAACCATTTGCAGTATCTACTCCGATAGGGGATTATTTGATTGCTGGAAGGGTATATAGAGGTTGCACAGTGATGATTTGTAGTCGTCAAACCTTGGAAAATTTATTTGAGTTAGAAATGGTTGATTTCGATGTGATAATGGGAATGGTCTGGTTGGCCTCATGCTATGCAAATGTTGATTTTGTCATACGAAGATGGTTAGGTTTCAATTTCCTGGTGAACCCGTTATCGAATGGAAAGGGAACATTGCTACGCCGAAAGGTAGGTTTGTTTCCTATCTTAAGCAAGGAAGATGGTCCCAAAAGGTTACATTTATCATCTCATTCGCATTAGGGATGAGGAGGCGAAGCCACCTACTCTACAATCAATCCCCATGGTCAATGAATTTCCAGATGTTTTCCTAGTTTAACTCCTAGGCCTTCCTCCTGAAAGGGAAATTGCATTTAGCATTGTGTTGTCTGACACTCAACCGATCTCTATCCCTCCATATAGGATGGCCCCAGTAGAGTTGTGAGAGTTGAAGGCGCAGTTGAAGGACTTTCTGGATAAGAGCTTCATTAGGCCTAGCACTTTACCTTGGGGTGCGCCAATCTTGTTCATGCGGAAGAAAGAAGGGTCGTTAAGGATATGTATCGATTACCGATAGTTGACTAAGTTTACTATAAAGAACAAGTATCCACTTCCAAGGATTGAAGACCTGTTTGACCAACTCCAAGTGCCAAGTAAATTCTCCAAGATTGACTTACATTCAGGGTATCATCAGGTGAGTGTTAAGAAGAAGGATATTACAAAGACGGCCTTCCGGACAGGATATGGGCAGTTTGAGTTCTTGGTGATGTCGTTCGGGCTAACAAATTCCCCAAAAACTTTTATGGATCTTATGTATTCAGTCCTTATCTTGATGTGTTCGTGGTCATTTTCATTGATGACATTCTGGTGTATTATCGTTCGGAGGCGGAACATGCAGGCCATTTGCGGGTGGTATTACAGACCCTTCTGGATTGTAAATTATACACTAAGCTCTCCAAATGTGAATTCTGGCTGGACTTAGAATAATTGCTTGTCCATGTGATATCAGATGAGGGTTTTAGTGTCAACACTCAGAAGATCAATGCACTAAAGAATTGGCCGAGACCTACAACATCGCCAGAAGTTCGCAGCTTCCTGGGGCCAGCAGGATATTATAGGTGGTTTGTAGAAGGGTTTTCCTCTATATCAGCACCATTGACAAAGTCAACATAGAAAGCCACCAAGTTCTAGTGGTCTGACGCTTATGAACGTAGTTTTTAGGAGCTAAAGAATCGATTGACATCTGCGTCAGTGCTTACTCTCCCAGAAGGAACAGAAGGTTAGGTGGTATATTATGATGCCTCATGTATAAGATTGGGGTGTGTATTGATGCAATGTGGAAAGGTTGTTGCTTAGACATCAAGACAATTGAATAAACATGAAAAGAATTACCCGAATCATGATTTGGAATTGGCCGAAGTAATATATGCTTTGAAGATATGGAAACACTACTTATTGGCGTTCATGTTGACATCTACACAGATCACAAGAGTTTACAATACATCTTTAAGCAGAAGGAGTTGAATTTGAGGCGTCTTCTAGGGTCGTCCCTATCAAATATGTACAAGTTACCGAGGATCTATCATATGAAGAAGTTCCAGTGGCTATATTAGATCAACAAATGTGCAAGCTGAGAACAAAGGATGTAGCTTTCGTCAATGTATTGCGGAGGAACAAGAATATGGGTGAAGTGAGATGGGAGGCAGAAGAGGAGATGGAGTCTAAATACCCTTACCTATTCTAGATTAAAGATAACGAGGATGCCAGGGGAACGCATGACACATTAGAAGGTGAATCAACTTTATGAGGTAAGCAATAGGCTTGAGAATACTCTTCCTTAATACAAAATGGTGATATGCATATAATGTACATATCCATAATGCTTTGGATAGCGTTGTGTGGCCATAGGTTGGGTTTAATTGCTTGCAAGTTTGGCTAGTGTCCAGGTTATAGGGGAAACTCGGCCGGAAATTTTTGTCGGAATCCACGATGAGTTAGGCTCCCCATAAACCCTTATATTCGGGGACAAATGTTCCTAAGGGGGCGAGGGTGTAACAATGTATATTCATGTGCGTTAGATCATGCTGTAAGTTAGTCAACATAAGTACGAGAATAGATTATATTTGAGATGATAAGAAGGTAATCCTATTGGTCTTAAATGATACAATGGTGTATATGAGCGGTTAACAAGTATTAGAAGCTTAATGAATCAAGGATGTTGTAACCCGTATTTTGGGGTAAAATGAGAGGTGCTTAATGCTATCAGGAGGTCGTGTTTTAAGATATATTAATAATATAATACCCGTATCACAAGTCTTGAAGTCAAACGGTTATGAAAAAAAAAGTCGACAAAAGTTTTCGCAACTTACGTTCATAATTTTACTTAAACTTTAATGCAAATGTTACTAAGATTTTGTCCAAATTTAATTATAATTATTTTTTTATCTACCCACAAAATTGAATATATATGAGTATATCTTTAGACACATTAAACCATTCATTTATACGACATCATAGTAGAGAGATATTCACGTTTTCACGAAACTGTGCGAAACAACTCTTTATGGGACCCACATAGGTGGTTGAGATATATGGATATATATAAGACGACTCAACCCCGTTTTAACTCATTATCTTTCAGTAAATTCATACCCTAGAACCCTAAAAACACTCTCTCAAGGTTCTCTCATGATCCAAGACCCAAACAAAGGGCAAACAACACAAATAAATCAAGTGTCGGGAATCCCGTGGCGCTAGTAAGTTTCTTATTTTTCTTGTTGTTGCTGATTTTTGTGTTGTTCCAGCTCTTGTGGGGGGGATTTTTGAAGTGGTTTATGTTCTGTAAAAATACTCCCCCAATTTTTTAATATCAATACTAGGTGATTTCAAGTCTTCTAAAGTGATTCTAGTGCCGAAAAGCCCTAATTGATTGTTAGTTTCGCTTCCTTGTTCTTGTAGAATCATTAAACGGATATTTCGGGGTCGATTAAGGTCAAATTGGAGTTGTTATGTATGTTAAAAGTTAAGGAACCTCTTACCCTATATGTATTTAATATTATCCAAGTTGCGGCTAAGTTGTTGAAGCTATAACCTGTGAGATATCTATCGAAAGACTTGTTAGTAATGTCCTTGGTTGGTGGACTGTTTTGGGAGGCTTAATATGATTATTATTGATGTTGTTTGGGCTGTTTGGGGATTTTTGAAAATTGTGGGAAGTCATATAAATAGGCGAGGTTCTGTTCGATTCATCGTAACATAGGTTGCGGTCGATATATAATAACGATGCTTAAACAATAACGATAGTTTCATTTTTCTTGTTGTAGACTAAGGAGTCGTGGCAATTGCATATCTTGAGGTTGGGAAGTACATTCAAGGTATGTGAAGCTACCCCTTTCCATATTTTTCATGACTCGGATTGTACATGATGTAATGAACGAGCTTCCATTGATACTCCACTCTTAGAAGCTAACAATGCTTACATTGTTTCCCTTCTTATGTAATGATTGATGTTGATGTTGCTTCTCTTATTCTTATGTTATCAATGTTGTTGGTAATTCCTGATCCTTATAAAATCCATGAGAAATAGTTAGTCCTAATAACATGTACGGATGGTACTGACCTTACGTCACTCCGAAAGGTTCAGAATGTTCCAATGAGTCAAGCATGCATCATGTATATGTATCTATAATACTCTACCGAGCCCGTGCTATAGTCGACCAGGTACGACACCTATTGTCCAACCACTGATCAGCTAGGTTTTACCGAGCTCCACATGGCCGGGTACAATTCTATCGAGCCTTATGATGGCCGAGTACATTTTTTACCGAGCCTATTACGGCCGGGCACGATATGATGATGATGATGCCCACAGAGGCGTATGTTCTTTTAATAAAGTTTATGTGTGTGTGTGTCTATATATATATATATATATATATATATATATATACATGTTAGTATCCCTCAAAGGTACTCAAATGTTACACGTTGTATATTTTCTATCCCTGTTTACATTACTATTCTTATTTATGCTTTCTGATGTTTAGCTTAAAGTGTATATATTTCTATGTATATCGCCTCATATTTTACTTATGGTTCATGAGTTTTAGATGTTAAATGTGATTATTTATTAGATTTTAAATGTGATTATTTATGTTAATTTGAAGTGTTTTATGTGTAGGAATGATTCGAGATCAATTGGGGGTGAAACACGCGAAATTAGAACCAAAATACAAAAACCAAACAAAACGGAAATTTTGGGCGCCACAGACAGGGCTGGGCACCACTTGTGGCACTGGAGGAAGAAACATTATTGTGGGAAGTGCCCTGGTGGGTGCCCAGAACTACCCAGGGCGCGGGTGATGAGATTTTTTCCTATTTTTCTCGGGACACGGTTATTTCGGCCCTAGACCTACCCAACACGTATAAAAGCAAGTCTAAGATTATTTTTTAGGGGTTGGACGCCACTTTGGAGGAATAATACACACGGAATTTCTAGGGAGAGGAGGATTCTCAGTTTTCTTCATGTTTTTCTATTATTTACAATTAATTCAGCACTTATGCACTTGTTTGATTTTAGCATGAGTCGCTGAACACCCATTCTTCTGGGGTTGTGATTTAGCCATGAATATTTTTATTCGACATTAGCATAACCTTGATTTTAATTCACTCAATATATGGTTGTTTATTCAATTTTATGTTTAATTGCTTAATTGTCTGGCCAGCAGTTAGGTTCAATGTACTATCTATGTTATGCTTGGGAAAGCCGTGTCTACATTAGAGAAGAATTGAAGAGAGCGCGATCTTAACCCTTCAGGGGAGCAGATTTGTGGTTAGTATAGGAATATACCTAGTCACCATGCTTAATTAAATATCGTAATCTTAGTGCGTTCTAATAGATTAATTTCATAGAAATATAGGCGTTAATCTTTTGAGAATATGCGAGTAGTGCTTCGGGAGAAGGATATGAGAGCAATTATCGATTAATTAGCAACCATGAGTGAATTATATGAAAGAGAGAGTTAATTAGAATGCAATGCGAGTGGTGAATTGATCACAACCCTGGAATATTTGTCTCTATTGAATACACAACAATCAACTCGTTACTTGATATTTAGTTATTACTTATAATTTTATTTTAATATAATCATACTCTTGGAATTTGATTTTAACCGGATTGAATAACAATTATAGTGAATTGTGAGTAGTCTATACAAGTCACTGTGGGTTCGACACTCGATTTATCATTATATTACTTTTATGACCACGTATACTTGCGTGTGCGTTTGGGACCAACAAGTTTTTGGCGCCGCTGCCGGGGACTTGAATATAGACTACTTTCTAGTTTTTGCCTTAATTGTTTATTTTTCCAGTCTAACATTACTTGATTGTTACTCTAATCTCAGGAATTTTGATTGAATGCATAGGGTCAGGATCCAGGACAAACTTGACGGCTTTGACCCCGAACCTGAGAGAACATTTTACAGGAGGTTGAGGGAAGCAAGGGATACAGACAATATTCAGGACCTCGTTCAATTTCCTGTGAACATGGCAGAGGAACTACACATGGCTTTTCAGGAGGTAGCAATGCCCAGTATTGCTAATGTTACCTCCAGCATCGTGAAGCCCAAAATCACTGGGCACTTTGAGTTGAAACAGAGCATGATCCAGTTACTTCATGCAAACAGGCAGTTTATGGGTCTTCCACACGAGGATCCACAACAACACATTCTGAACTTCTTGGAGATTAGTGATACTTATATCACTAACGGGGTCACGCCAAATTATGTGAGGCTCACGCTTTTCCCATTCTCTATGTTGGGCGAATCAAAGCGATGGATAAAGACAGAACCAGCTAATTCCATTACAACATGGAATGGTTTGGCGAGAAAATTTCTGGCAAGGTTCTTCCCTTCAGGCAAGACTGCAAAGATCAGAAGTGAGATAGTCTCCTTTAAACAGAAAGTAGGCGAATCTTTATATTCAGCATGAGAAAGGTTCAAAGGGCTACTCAGAGACTGTCCTCATCACAATCAGACAAACGAAGTGTTAGTTCACACTTTCATTGAGGGTCTCCATCCCCAAACAAAAATTGTGGTAGATGCAACAGCTGGAGGTCAGGTATTGGAGAAGAATTATGATGAAATATTTGCATTATTGAATAAATTCTCCAAAAGCAATCCAGGCTGGTAAGGTGAGATGGGAAGGAATGTGGTTCAAAAGTCACCAGGGGTTCTTGAACTAGATGTTGTCTCAGCATTGTCAGCTCAGATCTCTAAATTGACTAACCAAGTCAATAAGATGACCCTGATCATTAACAAGCAACAGTCCCAACCACTGCAACAGGCCCAGCCAGTGCAACCGGTGCAACAAATTCAGGTATTTTGTGAAGTCTGTGGAGAGGGTCACATGAGTAATCTATGCCCAGCAAATCCAGAGTCTGTATATTTTCTGGGTAATGCAAATCTAGGCCAAACAAATCAGTATGGGGACACTTACAATCCCAACTAGAATAACCACCCAAATTTCTCTTGGGGTGGAAATCAAGGCAATCAAAACCAATATCAGCCTCAAGTACCTCAACAACAATACAAACCACCTCAGGATGAACAACAAGCTAGCCTTGAAGAGATTATGAAGAGAATGATGAACGACCAACTTGCTTTTAATAAGAAAATAATGGCTGATCACCAGGCCCAAACAGCAACAATGAGAAATTTGGAACGCCAAATGAGACAACTTGCTAGTGCCCAAGATACCAGACCAGTAGGAGCTCTTCCGAGTGATACTGAGCCTAATCCTAAGGTTTAAGTCAATGCAATTACCTTGAGAAATGGAAGAATACTAGAAGAAGCTCAAAAAACAAAGAAGAATACAGCTCATCTTGAAGGAGTATCAGTTCCCAAGCCAGTTGATGGGAATGAGAAAGATGATAAAGGGCCCGAGCTAGTAATTGAAACAACGCCACCACCTCCATTTCCACAAAGACCGCAGAAGCAAAAAGATGATGCTAAGTACAAGAGATTCCTAGATATGTTGATCCAAGTGAGTGTGAATTTGCCTTTGGTGTAACTTTTGCAAGAAGTGCCTAAGTATGCAAGGTGTCTCAGAGATATTGTGGCAAACAAACGAAGACATGCAGAGTTCAAAACAGTTGCACTTACTGAAGAGTGCAGTGCTAGGGTTCAGAGTAAACTTCCTCCTAAGTTGAAGGATCCTGAGAGTTTCACAATTCCCGTGTCTCTTGGAAAACAAGAAACTGGTACAGCCCTGTGTGATTTAGGGGCTAATATAAATTTGATGCCCTCTTCTTTGTTCAAGAAACTCGGATTGGGGGTGCTTAGACCTACCACAATCACTTTACAGTTAGAAGATAGATCACTAGTTATGCCAGAAGGAATTATTGAGGATGTGTTAGTTCGAGTGGAAAAGTTTATTCTCCCTGTTGACTTTATTGTTCTTGATTACGAGGCAGATGAGGAAGTTCCCATTATTTTGGGGCAGCTATTCTTAGCTAATGGTGGAGAAATTATTGATGTGAGGGAAGAGAAGTTAAAAATGAAAGTTGGCGATGAGGAGGTCACTTTTAATGTGTACAAAGCACTTAAACTCCCAAAGCATTATGAGGTCCTGTGCATGATTACTGTGGTCAACGTGAAGGGGATAGAGCAGAGTCCTTATGTGAATGGAAGTGATCCAGAGGAGGTGGTGTTGCAAGCTGAGGGTGTAATGATAATTGAAAAAAGAGCCAGAGATGAAAAAGGAGACCCGTTAAGAGTGTGCAAAAAGGCTAGGCTTCATGGGAGAAAGAAGAAGAGAAAGAGCCCAACTTGAGCAGAGTAGCAGAGTCGTGCCACAACTATAAATAAGGCGCTTGTTGGGAGGCACCCCATCCTTTATATCTTTTATTTTTTATTTTTTTTAAGTGTCGAGTTTTGTGTTGTTTTTATTTTGCAGAGTAGGAGAAGTCTGAGTACACAAAGATGAAGTTGAGGGGCATGTTTGAGCTTAAGTGTGGGGTCATCTCGACTCTAAAAATTGAGAATCATGTCCGAGCTAGGCCCGAGCTAGGCCCGAGCTAGGCCCGAGAGGGTCTCAGGGAGTATTTCTCACCCTTGTTTTAATGGTTTTCTTTGTGATCATGCATCGAGGACTATGCATAACATAAGTGTGGGGTGGAGAATCTACTTTCTTAAGTGAAGTGTAATTGTGTAAAATTATTATTATTATTATTATTTTTTTAGTTAAGAAACGAAAAGAAAAATAAAAAAAGTAGAAAAATCTCGGACTTTTCCCAACTATGGATCTGTTGGACAATTTTCTTGAGGGATAAAGTCCGATTAAAAAATTTCCAAGAAGA
Source organism: Nicotiana paniculata (assembly GCA_005239505.1). Taxonomy (NCBI): domain Eukaryota; kingdom Viridiplantae; phylum Streptophyta; class Magnoliopsida; order Solanales; family Solanaceae; genus Nicotiana; species Nicotiana paniculata. The sequence continues at coordinate 51,812 of ML349018.1, read as the reverse complement.
TTTTTTTATTTTTTTTTAGGATAGTTAGGTAGTATCCCTTGATTTTTCTTTGGTCACCGGTTCTTTTCCAAGGGTGTAGCTTGAACTGGGCACTTTAATTTTATTTTTTAGAAATAGTTATGAAGAAACTGATTAACTTTGAGATACTCATTGACATGTTTGGTGCCGTCACCTTAGGTTATGACATACATTCTTCTTTCCCTTGTATTTGGTTTGACTTGTGATGACTAAGAAAAATTAAATAGCCTATTGTGTGACACCTTAGCTCAGTTGCTTGACTTGTATGCTACATAGTGTAATATTGCTTAATTCTCTCAATTATGTGTGTTTGCTTGACTTAAGAGTTGAAAAAAACCGTTGTGATTGAGTCATGTGCAATGTGTGAGTGAGGTTTAGTGATTTTATATGCTATCATGTGTAGTCTAGAACTTGCCATGTGTGTTAATTGAAGCGAAATTGTAAGTTATGCTAATATAGGAGATGACATAGGAATTTTCTTGCTTGATCATGGATGTGCTTGTCACATGAAAATTAAAAATTTTCCATTGCTAGCCCATTTGAGCCTTTTGACCTTTTCGTTGGCACCCACATTACAAGCCGTACCCCTATTTTGTTCTTAAATTGAGGTTTTTGCACCTTTTCCTCCTAAGGAACTTAGTCGCTAAAAGAAGTAAGGTGAGATATTGGGGAGTATCTTTTGAGTGGAGCCATGGAAGGGCCCGTTGGTGCACTAAAATTGTATTCAAATGTCACTAGCCATTGAATCTTCATGTATGGAGTATGTGTTGGAAAGAAAGAGAAAAAAATGATAGTAAGAGTATGTACAACAATATACACACCTCCAACTTTTATTAATTTGTGCTAATGAAAATATAGAAGTGCTTAATTGAAAAAGGGCTATGTTGAATATGAGTTGTGGCAAGGGAATTGGTTGAGAAGAATATGTGTTGATTTGTGAAGGTAGTGTATTAAAGTGCTTAGGAGGGTTATGTTTCTATTCCTAAATATATCCTACTCGTCCCTTAGCCTACATTACAACCTTAAAAGTCCTAATTGATCCTAGATTTGACTAACTTAAATTAGTACAAATCTACACTAAGGGAAAGCTTATGGTACGACCACTGGATGCATATGAATTCTTTGTGAGAGTGAGTGAATTTATGTTCAGTTGTGTGATGTCCTTAAATTATATTCAAAAAGCATATTTGAACGTGGGGAGTAGTCTATATACACTCTTTGATTGTGGTGAGGGCACATGATCTCATGAACGATTGGTAATGTTGTAACTTTCTTGTTGGGTAGGTGCGGGAATTGAGAGGTTATAGTGGTTACAAGTCGAATCTTGAGGTTTGGTGGTTGCAAATAGGTTGTTGGTATGATTGAATAAATTGTTATACTTGGTTATGTTTAAAGAAGGGGAAGAATGTGAAATTTTGTATGTTCATACATGACTGTCGGTATCGATCATAGTCAAGTGGTAAGGTGTGTGATTGAAAAGTAAAATAATCCTTGATAATGAACTTTGTACGTGTTGGAGAATAGTAGATTGTCCTATTGCTCGAGGGAGAGCAAGAGTCTAAGTGTGGGGTGTTGATGTTTAGCTTAAAGTATATATATTTCTATGTATATCGCCTCATATTTTACTTTTATTTACTGAGTTTTAGATGTTAAATATGATGATTTATATTAATTTGAAGTGTTTTTATGTGTAGGAATGATTCAGGATCAATTGGGAGCCAAGCGCGCGAAATTAGAACCAAAATGCAAAAACCGGACAAAACGACGATTTTGGGCGCCACAGGCAGGGATGGGCGCCACATGTGGCACTGGAGGAAGAAACATTATTGTGGGCAGCGCCCTGGTGGGCTCCCGGCGCTACCTAGGGCGCAGGTGACGAGATTTTTTCCTATTTTTCCCGGGACACGGTTATTTCAGCCCTAGACCTACCCAACACGTATAAAAGCAAGTCTAAGCTTATTTTTTAGAGGTTGGACGCCACTTTGGAGGAATAATACACACAGAATTTCCAGGGAGCGGAGGATTCTCAGTTTTCTTCATCTTTTTCTAGTACTTCCAGTTAATTCAACATTTATGCACTTGTTTGATTTTAGCATGAGTGGCTAAACACCCATTGCTCTGGGGTTGTGATTTATCCATGAATATTGTTATTCGACATAAGCTTAACCTTGATTTTAATTCACTCAATAAATGGTTGTTTCTTCAATTCTGTGTTTAATTGCTTAATTGTCTGTCCATCAATTAGGTTCTATATACTATCTATGTTATTCTTGGGAAAGCCGTGTATAGATTAGAGAAGAATTGAAGAGAGCGCGATCTTAACCCTTCAGGGGAGTGGATTTGTGGTTAGGATAGAAGTATACCTAGTCACCATGCTTAATTAAATATCGTAATCTTAGTGCGTTCTAATAGATTAATTTCATAGGAATATAGGCGTTAATATATTGAGAATAGGCGAGTGGTGCTTCGGGAGAAGGATATGAGAGAAATTATCGATTAATTAGCAACCATGAGTGAATTATATGAAAGGGAGAGTTAATTAGAATGCAATACGAGTAGTGAATTGATCACAACCCTGGAATATTTGTCTCTATTAAATACACAACAATCAACTCATTACTTGATATTTAGTTATTACTTATAATTTTAGTTTAATATAATCATACTCTTGGACTTTGATTTTGACTGGATTGAATAACAATTATAGTGAATTTTGAGTAGTCTACACAAGTATCTGTGGGTTCGACACTCGATTTATCATTATATTACTTGTACGACCACATATACTTGCGTGTGCATTTGGGACCAACACTTTCCTGCCTTAAATACTCGGTACTTTATTCATACCGATGACCCTTTTATTTGTGGACACTACATGTCATGCTGCAGGTCCTGATAGACAGGTAGGCGAAGATCCCCCACCACAGTAGGGTGCCCAGTTTCAACGGTTATTGACGAGATCCCTTCTCCGGACTTGCCACGGTCTTGGTATGCACTTTTGTAGACATTATGGGTATGTCAGGTCCCTGGTGCGACAATGTTGCAGCATTTATGTTCCTTTAGAGGTTCATAGACAGGTGTCGACTCATGTACTGTTTGAAATTCCTTGTCGGCTGATTTTTGTTGTATAGTCTCTCATGGCAGCTTGGTAGCGCTTACCTTATTATAGTTCCGGGACAGTCTTATCATCCCATGTTATGTATGTTCATGCCATTATCTTTCATTAGTGGTTGTTCATGATTCATGTCTACCATTTATAATAATCTCGTCGGCCCTTAAAGATAATAAGGAAGGTTAGATAACATATACGTTGGTACTCGACAATTATGGCTCGGGTGATAGTCATGACCCTCCAGTTTGGGCCATGACAGTAACCGCTGCAAAACCCACCAAACCCTTTCATAAACACTCTTTACCTACCAAATTACGTTCAAAGGCCACAAAACCCACAAGTTACCACCAACATAAGTCACAACCCTCCTCGTGACGGAGTCAGCTTCACCACTAACCAATACCAGCACGTACCCGCGACACATATCATTGCACCTGTCACAGTCACGATGCCTTATGAAGTCGATCAATATGCCAAAATAGATTGGTAAACAAGTATAAATAGAAGGAATAAGTGTTTGAGAAATTACGAGCATTAAGAAATACGTGAAGAATCTTCAGGTCGCTCGAGGGAGTGAAAGTCTCGACTCTGAGGGTCTATGTATCCATCCTGATGTGGACATACCGGTAGGGTACAAGACTTCGAAGTTTGATTTCTTTTATGGGATGGGTGATCCCCATGCACACTTGAGAGCCTACTATGATAAGATAGTTGAAGTAGCAAGAAATGTGAAGTTAAGAATGAAGCTGTTCATAAGGAGTTTGAAAGGGGAAGAGCTTACTTGGTACACTCGCCAGGATCCCTAAAATTGTAGGGAGTGGAGGGATATGGTAGAGGATTTCATGAATTGCTTCTGGTTCACCACAGAATATACTCCGGATAGGTTCGCACTGGTAAACTTGCAGAAGAAGCCATCTAAATCATTCCAAGAATATGCACTGTCACGACCCAAATTGATGGGCCGCGACGGGCACCCGGTATCTTACACAACTGAGTACCAATGTAATGTATCTTTCTTATCATACTATCATTGGTAACTGGGATAATATGGCCACAACTCGTAATATATAACCATAAGTGGGAAAGCATTGTATCAATGAATCATCTTTCTTAAAATATGGGTAAATATGGGCCGTCAAGGCCTCTGATATACTGTACAAAATGAACCTATAACTACAAAGCTTCTAAGAGTATTTGACATCAAATGGGACAGAGTACCGGTCTACCCATAAGTCTGTGGAAAAATTCTGATACGATGACTCATAGACTCGGTTGCACTCCGAATAAGGTGGAGTCTTACCGATCCTTCACAGAATGCTAACCTCGTCTACTATAAAGGCTCGTCAAACTGATTGTCTATACTTTCAAGCATGAATGCAGCGTTATGAACAAAAGGACGTTTGTACGAATATTGTACCGAGTATGTAAGGCATATAAATAAGTATATAAAAGACATGGAAGAAACATGGAGTAAATGACTCAACATGTAAGTTTGAATAACTCTGTAAATCATGAAATACTTTTGGTGTCATTCATATGCGTATGAATGTCATGTCGTGCATAGGTACATGTGTTCATAACATCATCAAGCCTATGAAAGCATCCCATCATATCTTCTTGGCCACCGTGGGCAAAATCATCAATGTATACTAGTTGATCAGGTGGTGGTGCGTATATAATGCCGTAATCTTTTTCCATATCCCATATACATACACACACACACACACATATATATATATATATATATATAGCGTATATAATGCCATCTGATCATGGGTCAATGCACATGTATAAATGGATGCAATGCATGAACAGTACGTCAATAAAATATTTCCGGATATCATAAGACCATTATGCATTTGATTAATATCATGAAGTAAACTTCATCAACTTACGGATTTTCTGAGACCCACGAACAGATGATAGAATAATAGTAACATGGGGAATGAAAAACATAAGCATCTCTAGCATTTCTATGAATAGAGTCATTTATGAAAGTTGTGCATTTGCTCGTTATGTTTGTATCGTATGGATCATGCCAAAAAGAAATAAGGGATAGCCTTACATACCTGGACCAGCTCCCTTGGAATTTCCTCTAACACACGCCTTTTGCGCCGAAACACGTAATGGCGGATCAAAGTATGGGGAAATCTGTATGATGTTCTTGAGAAAGATTGTACCATGCTCTCATAGAATCAAAATTCTCGTTGCTATTACATTATGAAGTCTTGTATGAATTTGTTGTAGTTTCATCCATAACTTAGAAAATCGTAGATCCCACTTTAAAACTCATGAACAATATTACTAATTATGATTGGAATGTTGCTTACTACAAGAAAGGAGTCCATGAACGCCGTTCCATCTTTTGCCTTCTTCATTAATCGTTTTTAACAAAAATGAGATAAGTTGGTGTATATATCCTAAAATTTTGCCTCCTAAATACACTTTAATGCTTAGAAAACATGCTTATCCCCAAAATGTGACACCACCTCCTTCATACACATTAGTCATACTTTACTTTAACTGTCTTCATCCCACGTGGAAAAAATAACTCTTACACTTATCCACCTAAATCAATAATTAACCATTTACCCACACAATTAAGAATTATCTCAAATTACTTAAAATACTACTCACTTTTAACACATCTTATACACCTTACTACATGGTCATGTGGTACCTTGTATGGCATTAATCCAAAAATATCGGGTATTATAGCTCGGGCCGTATTTTATCCCAAAATTGACAAACTTCGACGAAACTCACTTTCTTCGATTCACTTACCCTCTCACCTTCACGAATTTACTTACAACGTTTTTGAAATAGCATAATACTTATAATCTCATCCCCGAGCTTACGTTGATTAATTTACGATGAAACTTTAACGTACGAAAATGCGGCATGTAACATCTCATTTTCGAGCTTATATCAATTTACTTATAGCGTATTTTCACGTACAAAAACATGGGGTGTAACATGCACGTAGATGGAGGTCATTGGCCGCCAGAGCACAGCCCCCGTTAGATGACATTGGGTTGATTAAGAATTTCATTAGGGCTCGGGAAAGGATCATTTTGAGAAAATAATGGGCATGGTGGGACAGAAGTTCCCTGAACTAGACAAAATGGGTGACTTTTTAGAGGAAGGTATAAAGTCCGGCGCGGTACAATCTATGGCCGCATTGCAAGCTGCTAACAAAGCTATCCGATCAGGATCAATAGCCAACAGAATGAAGAAAAGGAAGATGTATCAACAATCATTCCATATTACCAGTTCAATCCACATCATGGAAGCACCTCTTACTCTCCAAACACCCATTCCCCAAACCCACCTGCTTACGCTCTAATATACAACACTCAACCATATTACAATACCCAAACTCAATATAACCCCCTTGGAGCCTATACAAATCTAAACCCGCCATGACTATATGCTCCAGATCAGACCACCACTCATCAAAACTGACCCACCTATACACCCCGACCTCGCTAGAATATTTAAGAGAGAGGTCCCAGAAACTATATCCCGATTGCTGAACTTGTAGCTCAACTGTTTAAAAGAGGGAGGAGAGCATGTTTGATACATCCGGTAGAAGGAAGGATTGCTGAATATCACTCAAATTACTTTGATGCAACCAAAAAATGCGTGTGCCACTCAAAAGTACCAGGGCATGACACTGAGGATTAGTTAAGACTGAAAAATGAAATTGAGTCATTGATCAAAAGTCATTGAACCGCAACCCGCTAGAAAATGACCAAAATCAAGGAGCTAATATGATCGCCCTGGGTGAAGAATATGAGTTAAAAAAATCTATCGTCACAATAGGAAACACTGATGCTGCAAAGGGCCCACCTCGAAGGACTCCAATGATCACAGAAACCTATGATGATGGTCCAAACTTACCAGTAACAGTCTACTACTGTCATCAGGGATGAAGAGGATCAAGAATACAAGATAGTCCCGTGGACATATCATCAGAAATAGAAAGCCAAGATGACAGATTTTGCAGTGGCTCATGGAATGACCAGATCATGGAGGTGTTATGATCATGAGGATGTAAACCGAGGAAATTTAGGAAGGGAACTGATTCAAAGAAGGAATATAACAGATCTGCAGGCTGCAGGATTCCAGAAGAAGATGTCAACAAAAGAATACTCCGTGGAGGAATAGTTAAAAAAAACCCCGACGCAAACATCAATCTTTGATATACTGATGAGTTCTGATAGTCATAAACATGCCTGATGGAAGTGTTAAGTTGGGTGAGCGTGTTGAGAAATTCCACCAGTGAGCCACTCGCATCAACCCTCAAAAAGATGGTCGAAGCATATATGATCTCTTTCCAAAGAGATGAACTTCCTATAGAGTGAGTGAGTCACAACAAAGCTTTACACATCATTTTCAAATGTGGAGATAAGGTGGTATCCCGATTACTTGTTGATGGAGGATCAGGAATCAATATCTACATGCTCTATAACATACGAGGGTTGGGTATCCATATGAGAGAAGTAAAGGGAAGTCATATGAGGGTAAGAGATTTTGATGGGTCATAGAAGGACGTTATTGGAGAAATTTATTTGGCTCTAAAAATTGCACTAGTTGAGTTTCCCATACTATTCCAACTGATGGATATTTCATCTTCATACAACCTGTTGCTAGGAAGACCTTGGATATACATGGCAGGGGTAGTCGCATCTACCTTACATCAGTGCATGAAGTTCGAATGAGGTTGTCAAGAGATTGTAATCCAGAACGAGTGAAGCCAATCGACTTATCTAGAACATGTAGCTTCGTTCATAGAAGGGTTAGACGGGGTCGCTTTCCATAAAGTTGAGATTATGCAAACTATAGAAATAGATGAGACAGAGAAAAATTGTGGAGTGTGGTCACCATATAGATCAAAGATGGCCATGAGAGAAATGGTGAAGTACATATATAGACTATGAACCGGGCTGGCAGCCCGTTAGACGAGATAACAGAGCCAAGTGGGCAGAAAGGTAGTGCCTCCATAATGTATCAACCTCCGACTGGTAAGACTTCTACCGGTAACTCCGGGAAGAAGGCTTTTGTTCCATAGCATATTTCGGGTACGGGTACGGGTCAGGGCTCAACGCTAGAGGATTACATTGTCAATAGAATGGGAAGGCTGTTCGTGACCATGATCGAGGAATTCTGTGGTGAAGTAGATATTAAGATATCGACCATTCGGAATGTTAAACCAGGAGAGGACTTGGAAAATTGGACCACCAGCCCGTCTTTGGTTTGCCGGGAGTCTTGGTAGTGTGGAATTGTAAAACTTTTGAAAAGAGCACACGGTCAATTGAGGCTTGAACCATGTATGTAATTTTTTTGTCATTCGCCTCTTTGAATACTCAGACGTTCCTCTTTTGATGAAATTAAAAGAAATGATTTCTGAAAAATTAATGCAAATTTATTTATAGCTTCATTTATTTCTTAGTTTTTTTCTTTTCAGTAATTAAAATGACAAAAAACCCGCATTATGCAATTATAATATGTAATGAAACCCTCGAGCAATGCGATCCAGATGACGAAGAATACGACATAAGCATGAAAACATATAATCTCTCAAAAGGGATCGAATAGTTGGAAAGCCAGAAAAAGCGGGATCGAATAGTTGGAAAGACAGAAAAAGCCTAACCTTAAAGAGACAGAAGTGGTCAACCTAGGAAACAGAGAAGACGTTAAAGAAACCCGAATCAACATCCATCTGGAAGGAAAGTAGAAAAAAGAGTTTGTTGAGCTCCTCCGACAGTACATCGGCGTGTTCGCATGGTTGTATCACTACATGCCATGGTTAAGCACCGACATCATTTCACATCGATTACCTACCTATCCAGGTAGACCACCAGTGAAACAAAAACCTAGAAAGTTCAAACCAGACTTGAGTTTGAGGATTAAAGAAGAAGTAACCAAGAAAATATAAGCAAATGTGGTGAGGGTCACAAATTTTCCCACATGGTTGGAAAATATCGTCCATGTAACCAAGAAGGATGGGAAGATCATAATATGTTTGGATTATTGAGATCTTATCAAGGCCAGACTGAAGGACGATTTCCCTTAACCAAATATTAATATCCTCATCGACAAATATGCAAATCGTGAGAAACAATCATTCGTGGATTGTATCGCTGGGTACCACCAGATCCTGATGCACAAAGAAGATGCAGAAAAGACAACATTCACTACACCTTGGGGAGATTACTACTACAGAGTCATGTCGTTCGGCCTCAAAACGCTGGTGCCACTTACATGAGGGCCATGACAACCATCTTTCGTGACATGATTCACAAAAAGACTGAGGTATATGTGGATGATGTCATCATGAAGTCTTGAAAGCTTTTATAACATTTGGATGACCTGAAGAAGTCTTTTGAACGTTTGCGGAGGTATACTTTGAAGTTGAATCCTGCAAAATGCGCATTCAAAGTTCCTTGTTGGAAAATTTCTAGGATTCATCAAAAGTAGCAAAGGGATAGAGCTGGATATTTCAAAGATCAAAGACATTCAAGAGTAATTTGTGAACGTGTCTTAATGATGCTAAAGAAGGATGCGACTACAAAATGGACAGAAGAGTGTCAAAGCCTTAAACATAATTAATGAGTACTTGTCAAATACACAAGTGTTGGTTACTCCTGAGCTCGAGAAGCCACTGTTGTTATACATGTCGGTCTTGGATAATGCAGTTGGATGCATGTTGGGACAACACGATGAGTTCGGGAGAAAGTAGCACTCCATCTACTACTTGAGCAAGAAGTTTACACCATGAGAGGCCAAATACACTCTGATAGAGAGAACTTACTATGCCTTGACTTGGGTCTCCATGAAGTTAAGACATTATATGTCAGGATACACAACAAATTTAAAATCCCGGTCCGACCTACTCAAGTAAATCTTTCAGAAGCCTATGTCTACAAGAAAACTAGCCAAATGGCAGTTTCTTCTCAGCGAATTTGACATCGTGTACATAACACAGAAAGACATCAAAAGACAAGCCTTAGCCTACCATCTTGCAGATAATCTAGTGGAAAAGGATTATGTGTCGCTCACTACATACTTCCTAGACGAATAAGTGTTATTCACTGGAGAATATATTGTAGAGTCATACCTTGGGTGGAGAATGTTCTTCGACGGAGCGAAAAATTTCAAAGGAATAGGAATTGGGACAGTCCAAATTTCAGAGTTAGGACAACATTACCAAACTTTAAATAAGATAAGGTTACCATCCACGAATCATATGGTCAAGTACGAAGCATACATCATCGGGATCAGGATGGCGGTCGACATGAACATCAAAGAGATTTTTGTCATAGAGGATTCTGATCTATTGATACATCAAGCTCAAGGAGAATGGACTACCAAGAACGTCAAGATCCTTCTATACTTGCAATGTGTAAAAGAGTTATGCAAGAAGTTCACAAAGATCGAGTTCAGTCACATTCCCAGGATCCATAATGAGTTTGCCGATGTTCTTGCAACCTTGTAATCGATGATTCAACATCAAGATAAGAATTGTATCGACTTTATTGAGATATAGATCGGGGATCAACATCCATACATTTTTCATGTATTCGATGAGCCAGATGGTAAATCGTGGTACTGCAATGTCAGAAGGTTCCTTGAAACAAGATAGTATCCACAGAATGCTACTAATGGTTAGAAGCGAGTGCTTAACGAGGAACTATACTACTAGAAGAAATACATGCAAGAACATGCAGACCCCACATGAATGGATATACCTTGGCCAAGAAAATTTTAAGAGCCGGATACTTTTGGATGATAATGGAAAGTGATAATATCCACTATCTGTAGAAGTGTCACCAGTGCCAGATCCACGGGGATTTCATCGGGGTTTCACCTAATGAGTTGAATATAATAGGTTCGCCTTGGCCGTTTGTCGCTTGGGGCATGGACGTGATTGGACCAATAGAGACCTCTGCATCAAATGGGCACCATTTCATCTTGGTAGTAATTGTTTCTTATTTAAATAGGTCGAAACTTCTACATACAATGATGTCAGGAAGAATATAGTGGCATATTTTGTCTGTAAAAACATAGTCAGCCGGTTCGGGTTACCCAAGTGAATCATCACTGACAATGCAACCAACATAAAAAATGATCTCATGATGGAAATTTGCGAGAAGATAAAAATTTTCCACCATAACTCTACCACCTACAGAGCATAAATGAATGGAGCAGTTGAAGCGACCAACAAAAACATCAAAAAGATTCATTGAAAGATAGCAGACAATCATCGGCAATGGCACGAGAAGTTATCTTTCGCCTTACTGGGTTACTGGGCCACTATGAGGACATCCAGTGGGGCAACGCCATACATGTTAGTATCTGGAACAGAAGTTGTGATACCCACAGTTAAGAGACATCTAAGAAGCAAAGTTAGACGATGAAAAATGGATAGGAGTCAGGCAGAAGCAACTCATGCTCATCAATGAGAAGAGAATGGATGCAGTATGCCATGGTCAGCTGTATCAAAATAGGATGGGCAATGCATTCAACAATAGGGTGAAGCCTCGCCAGTTTATACCAAGGCAGTTGGTTTTCAAGAAAATATTCATTCAACAAGAATAAGCCAAAGGAAAGTTTGCACCCAATTGGCAAGTTCCTTACATGGTCAATCGAGTGTTGTCGAGAGGAGCTTTGATGTTGGATGACATGGACAGAAGAGTCATCACAAATTCTATCAACTTAGACACAATCAAGAAATACTATATTTTAAGACAATAGAATTAGATTTTGATTTTAACAAAACTACACTCGACCTGACTTCCCACAGAGGGATACGTAGGCAAGCTATGCAGGGTTCGTTTTTTTTTCTCTATCCCATTCTTTTGTAATAGAAAATCTAAATACAATTTTGTATGTACTTAGAACTATGCCACGACTTGATTTCCTTTGGAAGGAATACATAGGCAATCCTTAATGGATTCAATCATCTATTTTGTAAATGAACTACGTTATGGCCTGATTCTATTTGGATACGTGGGCAATCTGAGCCAGACTCATCCACTTCATTTTCAATCTCATCATTTTGAATTTGTTGTAATATAACTACGTTTTGGCCTGATTCCATTTGGATATGTAGCCTACCCGAATAAGGATCTATCATCATCATTATATTTGCTTTATCATTACCCATGAACTACGTCCAAGCCTAATTCTATTTCGGATACGTAGACACCTTAAAAGGGTTTGGTCATAACCCTAGAAAAGCCTTTGTAATTCATTAGTTCAGATTAGGGCGCAATCGTAGAAGCAAGAAACCATATCGTCATAAGCATCATGGAGGATCGACATCAACATAATAGAGTCTTCCAGAAACGAAGTTCGTGCCTGAGGGACTTCCGAAACATGTCATAATCTGGAACGACGACATTTTCCATAAACAAAAAGATTTTTCAAATTTTTTCTAAAGATAGCATAATCCGTTCCTCATACCGAACTTCATGGCGTAGCCTCATTAGTATAGGGGCAAATCCAAGACTACGGTCGACACAAACCAACACCCCGCCTGCTAAGAATTGTTTTTTGAATGCAGGACCAACAGGACATAAGAAGTGCCGTAATACATTGGGGCAATGACGGGTCCGTCACTCTCTCACAACTATCATCTCTACCTCATTATTCAAAATTTTTCTCATATAATTAAAAACTAACTCTCGAATCCTTCGCAGTTACTTCAGAACCAGCCCGCAGACGCACACAAAGCATATTATATATAGAAAACCACCTGCTCAACTGAACAAAGCATGTTGTATTGCGAGCTACTAGCCCCGCCATTCGGAGCATATTGTATATATAACAAACCGCCAGCTCAATCTATTGGAGCACCTTAAACAAAATCGAGCTGCCGGCTTTGCCAATCGAGTACCTGTATATTGCAAACTGCCATCTCAGTCAATCAGAGCAACTTGTACAAAATCAAGCCACCGGCTTCGCCAATTGAAGCCCTGTATATAGCAAACCGCCAGCTCAATCAATCGGAGTGATATGTACAAATCACGCGTCAACTTTTCCAATCAAAGCCTTGTATATATAAAACTATTCGCTTCGCCAACGGGAGCGATTCACACCATCGCTCTGCCACATCGGAGATCAGAATAGAAAGTTGCAAATCTCGTCACCAACATTCCGCCAATTGACGGTTGCAGTCAAGACTATTTCTTGGGTATGCTCCTTATTTCTGTATTATTTTGAATGTTTTGACGTTTTCCTCATACAACAAACTCATAAGAGGGCCAAGTATCTGAGCTCAAACTCAAAATAATCAGTAGAACTCTAAAATTTTCAAATCTTTCAAATCAAGCCGCAACTAAAAGCTATCATGAGTGATGAATCTTTTGTCTCACACTATCATCATAATACGATACTGGGGAAATTCCCGTGTGTCACGATCCAAAATCCACTATAAGCCATGATGGCGCCCAACACCACCGTTTGGTAAGACAACTATGAACCATCTAAATAAGTATTCATTTTACTACTTGAAATCATAAGTTTTGTTAAGTAAAGGAATTTAGGCATCAAAAATCATTGGTACATACATAGTTTGTAAGAGAAACTATGATGCACACCTATAAACAACAACTAGATATTCCAAAACCCGGTGTCACAAGTGCATGAGAAACTAATAAGAAATACAATACCAATACAACATCTTTCTGGATTGTTACATGGGATGTAGCTCATCGAAAGTCCCCACAATAGCAGTGCCTTTGCGCCCAAAAGACCACCATAAATATATACCTGCATAATAAGTGCAGAAGTGCAACATGAGTACGTTTATCAACGTATAGCCAGTAAGTATCTAGCCTAACCTCGGAGAAGTAGTAACGAGGGGTATACATTGACATTTACTAGTGGTCCAATAAACTAAGTAAAATAAAAAGTATACAAGTATGGAGCATGGTAATTATACAGCGAAAACAAATATAGTTACATGATACGATCCTCATCTGAATAGTAAACACAAAGCCCTCAAATATCGGATACTTCCTAAAATGGAGTATATAATATGGTCTCCACTAGATATATCATCATATCTCAAGTCAATAAAACTCACGGATACACTGGCTTCTTGTCAAATATTACACACGATTCTACCGAGGAGAGCGACTCGATCACATAAGAATGTTTCATGAAAATGTATAGGCGAATGGCCAGATCCCATAACATTTTATACATCATACTATCGAGGCGAACAACCCGATCCCATAAGAGTGTGTTATAATATCCTGCCGAGGCGAATGACCTGATCCCGTAAGAGTGTTTTACAATATCATGCCGAGGCGGATGGCTCGATCCCATAAGAGTGTGTTACAATATCCTTCCGAGGCGATCAGCCCGATCCCATAGGAGTGTGATACATGATACTGCCGAGGCAAACAACTCAATCACATAAGAGTGTTGCTGAGGTGTTCAACACGATACCACTAGAATATGAAGATTTTATGGGTCTTTGACCACTCACGATTATACATGTGAGTTATGAAATTGAAGAAAACTTACCAATGAATTCGCACAACACGAGAGAAATCTGTGAGTAAGTACAATTACTATGACGAATCAAGTAGCTAGTCAAGTATCTAAAATAGCGAGTCCATTACTCTACACGAGTCTATTCTTGGCTCATAATGCGAACTAAAGAAATTAAACATGCAAGAGTAACTCAAATAGTAAAATTAAGGCATGGCGTGTGTCTAAGTCTACTCGGACATAATCAAGAATTCTAGCATACCCATGGACACTTGTCACCACATACGTGTGTAGCTCCCAGAACATGTAGCACATAACAAATATAACACCTATATGGTAATTTCCCCCTCACAAGGTTAGACAGGAGACTTACCTCACTCTAAAGTTTCATAACCGGCTACAACGCCTCTCTAGCACCTCAAACCTACGCCCATCAATTCTCAACTAGTGAAAAAACGTACAAACCAATAAAAATATACTCCAACACTCATAATTAATCAATTTATAACAATTCCCAACTCCGCTCAAAAAGTCAACAAAGTCAACTCTCGGGCTCACATGCCCGAATTCCAAAAAATTTCGAAAATAAACATTACCCGTTACCCGAACTCAAATTATAATTTATTCCCCAATTCTATGTCCAATTTCGTGGTCAAAATCTAAAAATACCAAATTCTAGGTTTCCTTAAAAATCTCACAACTCCTACCAAATTCCATGATCAAAATCCATGTTATTAACTTATAATATGTGAGAATCACTTACCTTTCCCTAGATGATGAAAAGCCTCCCTTAAAGAGCTCCAGAAATCGCCCAAACCATGAGAGAAGTGGAAGAAATGAGCCAAAACCCGAAATTAATTGAAGTTTACCCAGGATTTTCCTTTTCACGATCGCGAAGGCCAAAAATACTATTTCCAAAAGTTCTAATATGCATTCGCGACCGTCGGGTCGCGTTCGCGAAGCTTTAGATCCTACTTATTCACGATCATGGTATAAGCGGTGCATTCGGGAAGACTTAACGGCTCCAGGACCCCTGACTCCCCATCCTTCTACGCTTTCGTGACTTCCTGTCGCATTCGCGAAGGGTAACCTAGCTGCTTCTTCGTGTTCGCGACCTCATCGTCGCGTTCTCGATGAATATTTCCGAACCTTCTAAAATATCCTTCTTCGCAATCACATAAGTACACTATTGCGAAGCATGACACTAACACCAACAACCAGCAACATCAAAAGACCCAAACTTGGTCTGAAAGGACCCTAAATCACATATGAGGTCCCCAGGACCCCATCCAATCACACCAAGCAAGCAAGCCAAATAATATTCTGGAAATGCATTCCCGCGCGTACCAACCTAGAACAGCTCAAAAACTAGCTAGAAGCAACTCGAATACATCAAATAATGCATAAGGAAGAAATTCCAGATGATAAAGGTCGAATCTTTAATAAAATACCCAAAGTCAACCAAAAGACAAACTCGGTCCTTCACCTCTGAACCCGACGAAACTCATAATATCTGACAACCGATTCAATTATGAGTTCAACCATACTAGTTTCACTCAAATCCGACTCGAAATCGATGTTCTAAACTCAAAAACTTCTCCTTATGAAAGTTTAGACAAAACCCCCTCAATTTGTTTTCCAAAATCATCAATCAAATGCCAAAATGGAAGATGGATTCAAGAAATATAATCAAAATCGAGTAGAAAACACTTACCCCAATTGATTTAGTGAAAATTTCCTAAAAACATATTGCCTCAATCCGAGCTCCATACCTCAAAATATGCTAAAATGTCTGAAACCTTCAAAAAAGAGTATTTTATACATTGTTCCAGGGGTACCCTTCGTGATCGCGTTCACAAACCTCGCGATCGTGCTTACAAAATTTTCTAGGACAATTTTTACCCTATGCGATCATGGCCATTTCCCCCCAATCGCGATGAACAAACTTCCATAACCCTTCCCAAACTCATCTCAGACAGTCTGTAGTATATCAGCCATAATGATTTGTACAAAACTCCAAATTATAAATGGTTTGATTTTATGAAGACTAAACACAAAGGGCTGCAACTTTCATTTTCGAATTGTCTCCAAATTCCTTAAAGATTGCAAGATATAAGCTTTTAAAGTCGGATAAGTGACATTAGACATTCATGTACACAATCACGTACATGACTTTGCGATCGCGAATCACATGCCTATTTTTCCCATTTTACTCTTCGTGATCGCGACCAGTTATTTGCGATCACAATGTACACCCCTGAAACAAAAAAGCAGCAGCTAAAGTGCCTAAAAATTGTCTGAAACAACTCCGAAACTCACCCGAGCCCCTCGTAACCCTGTCCGAACATACCAACATGTCCAAAATATAACGCGAACCTAATTGAGGCCTCAAATCACGCTTAACAACATAAAAACAACAAATCGCACCTCAAATCAAACTTAATGAACTTTGAATCTTTCAGCTTCAAAAACTCGTGCTCAAACATATCAAATCAACCCGTAATGAGATCAAATTTTGCCCACAAGTCCCAAATGACATAACAAAGCTATTCAAATTCCCAAAACCACAATCTGAGCCCGATATCATCAAAGTCAACTCCGATCAAACTTATGAACTTTGCAAACCTTCAAATTTCCAAATTTTGCCAATTAGAGCCTAAACCTTCTAGAAATATCCAAATGCAAATACAGGCATACGCCCAAGTCCCAAATAACCATCCAGACCTAACAGAACTATCGAAATTCCGGTCTTTGGTCAAATACACAAAAGTCAAACTTGGTCAATGCCTCTAACTTAAAGCTTTAAACATGAAATTCATTCTTCCAAATCAATTCCGAATAACCTGAAAACCAAAATCGAGGATTCACACAAGTCATAATGCATCATATGATGCTACTCAAGACTTCAAATTTCTGAACAGAATGCAAATGCTCAAAAGGACCGTTCGGGTTGTTAAATTCTCCCCCACTTAAACGTATGTTCATCCTCGAACGTGCCCAGGGTCATTCTAAATCCATCAAATCGATGTATAACTTTCCCATACACATACCCGGGGGCGATCCCGCAAACCTTGGAACCCAATTTCCAACATTCGGAATTCCTTACAAGACCTGAATCTCGCACCTACACATTGTGTAAGTCTGAACAAGTTTTATCAATGCATATCCATAACCTAAGCTGTAATCATATGATATACCACCTAACTCAGACGCCCCAAACAATAACTTTTGACCACAATAGCTGCCCAAAATACACCCGGTATTGGTAACAAACCTCATATCAAACAAAACCTCGCTCTAAAACCTTCGTACACTGCCGATGATGAATGAAACACGTAGAAACTCATAACCACTCATCAGATCAACAATTCACAAAGCCTTCTCTTGTCCGACAAGAACCAAATCCAAATCCTAAGCCGACTTTCGATATTATTCCTACATAAATACTGTAATCAAATCTGATAGTACTCATTCTATGTCCAATGACCTCATCTAATCAAACACAACCATTCTAGTGTTAGGCCACACCATTACAACCTAAATCCACAAACCATGCAATCCTTGCACCAATAAGCAACTAATGCACCCAAAAATGGAAAATGACCCAAATAAGAGATCTGTCCCGCAAGCTCAAAAAGTACCACCACAATGCAATGCTAAGAACCAATCACACACAGTAGAACCAAAACACACGAATCTATCACAAAGGATCATATCCCATCATAACCCAGCTGCAATACGCGACCCATCCAAACATCGATCCATATGAAATAACTCGAGCCCCAATGCTCAAAATAAAAAGCCATAAGCAATTCGACACCGAGTACACAAGTGCAAAACTTTATAACATAGCTCGGAAAGAACATAACCCAGGCGCAATCAACCATTCAACACCCTAATAACCATCTCACTCAAATTTTGCTACACGACTCAAACTTACTCGCACCATGTGTGCGTATGAACAACAAATCACAACCCCTCGTAGCATAGAACAGTATTACATAGAATATACCAGATACAAATGAGATCAACTCTAACCGAATGTCACATCCCTCAGCAATAGTAGTACAAAGTCAAGCAATCCGGCTTGATGTAGAATACACATCCTCATTGGGACTACTAATGGGCCCCAAATCAACTCTGGTCATACATAGATAGATAAGTAACCCTCCGAAAGTCCACAATGACATAACCATGACACATACTATCATCTGACTAGCTTTGGACACATTTTCACAATCCACAACCATGAAACAATCTGCTTTTGAGAACTCCCAGTCTCAAAATCCATATAACACAAGAATCACCATATCTGATCCCAACTCCACTGCCCGAATGTCTAACACATCTCTCATACACGATCATCCCATGAGGAATGCTTCTATAACACTTCCGTGCCACATAGAAAAATATTAATATCAACAGTCGATCAACCAGGCAAGTACTACAATACCAATGAAACATCTATAAGTCAAAACTCAGTGCACCTTCTAAAATACGCACCCTTCTCAGCCAATACCAAGTAGTAATATAATTCACCTAGTCATCTGAAACCGTCCATGTTGCCTAAGAATTTATGACATTCCCTTCAAAACTAAACCGTGACCTTGCACACGCAAATCTCAATCCCACACAACACACCGCGTTTGTCATGACATCATATGAAAAGTACGAGAATCTCATAATCAACTCTGAGTCATAAGAAAAATACATACTCAGTCAGTCGGAAACCTTCCATTTAATCTCATCCAGGAGAAAATCACAATACACAACATGCTCCTCACGCTGGCAGGAAATATCCATCTCAAACTGTGGTAGAAACCATCAAGAACTCTTTGAAAGCCATTTTCACTTAACCAAACCATCAAAAACGAAACTCTCTAGCTCAACCAAGCCATGCAGGTCTCCAAACCAAAGAATATTTCCACATTGTAGAGACTCACCACATCATAAGTACCCAAAGAACCGATTATATTCATTTTCGTGCTGATCCAACCTACTACCAAGCTGTCCTATTTCTCCGAGTTCCTTCCGAATTACCCTCAAGGTGACACTTCTCCTTGACAAAACACCATGATCCTTAACCAAAACTCACCCCACAAGATCCTAGCATAGAACAACACTGTCCTAAGACCCATAAGCCACCGTATTCCCTCTTAAGCACCCCAAAAGTACTATAATCGAGACACCCACTATAAATAGACTTGTTCTGCTGTCGCACAATGCGCCGCAGAACCTCCCTCTGAAAAAATTCCATGCTTGATCTGCGATCTGTGTGCGACCCACAAAATCATTTTGCGATATGCCAAGCATTTTCCTTCAACCCCCAAGCGTAGTGTTCGACCCAAAACCCCAGGTTTTAGGAAACTTTTACAGGGCCTTACAAGGAACTTTGGCAAAGAACTACTCAGTCCGTGCATCAAATAAAACGACCAGACGTATGCTATGAACCTATCTTAGAGATGAGAAATAAGGCACAAAAAAGAAGTATAATGAACCGTACACAACATCTCACCATTGCGGTCTTCAAGTAATAAAGTGACTAAGAGTCGGATGTCGAACCCACGAGGACTTGCGATTTACTATTAACTAAGTTAGACTATCCTAACTATCTAAGCAAGAATTAAAACTAGAAGTATTTGATTTTAAACTAATTAAAATAAAGAAAAATACATAATAAACTTTGAATAGAGGAAGAACATATTTTTATGTTATCAATGTTATGAAAACAATCCAGGGTTATGGGCTATCTAACATTCATATTGTATTCTTCAATTAAATTGACTAACTAATTTATCTAGCTTATTGGTTGACATGGTTAATATCACTCACAAGAATCTGTCGAGTTCTTACTCGCCTATTCAAGCTAACCCAAAGCCTATGTCTCTACGGAATTAGAACTAACTAGAATGCATTTATCATTCATGTACATCAACCAAGCAATGCAATTAGGTATATATCTATCCTAAACGCAAATTACTCAATCCTATATGCAACTACAATTCCAACTTTTGAGTTCAATTCTAGATTCGTAGATAGTATTTAATTGGTGATCAAGCAATCAAATAATTGCGCGCATGATTGAATAAATAAACCAATATGATAAATCAAGAAAGCAAAATCAATATTCGAATAACAATAATCAAGAAAAAATCACAACCCTAGAACGTGAAGTTTATCTCCATATAGACATGGTAGCCAAACAGCAAATCATACAATGAAACATAAAAAATACTAAGTTTGGTGAAAGAAAATATAAAACCCGGATCCACGGAGGTTTTGTGCTCTCCCTTGGTCAAAAGTTCCTCTAAAAAACGTTCTCTCCTTTAAAATAGGTTTAGGACCTATTTTATATGAGTTAGGGGCATGTAGGGACGAAATAACCTTATCCCGAGCAAAATAGGAAAAGTACCCCGTCCCTAGCGTCAAGACCAACGCCTAGCACTTGACCTAACGCATAAAGCAGTGACGATTTTGCAATTCCTTCTTGCTGCATTTTGATTTGCATTCTATATTTTATTCTTTTTTTGCGATCACTGTTTACCCAGCTCCCACTTCGCGAATGCAAAGCTTTTTTTGCAAATGCGAACTATTCCCTCACCAGCTACTCTTCCCAAACGCGATGAGTAGATCGCAAATGCGAACCCAGTAGTGGCCGCAAATGCGATGATTGATCTCGCAATTGCGAGATCTGAGGCTTCATAGCTCTAAACCAACTATGCACACAAGTCTAAAAACATCATTCAAACTTGCTCACGCGATCAAATCTAAAAAATAACGCCTAAAACTACGAATTGAATCACCAAATAAAATGAAATTTTCAAGAAAACTTTGAAACTTCTATTTTCACAACCGGACGTTCGAATCACATTAAACCAACTTCGTTTCTCACCAAATTTGACAGCCAAGTCATAAATATAGTATTGGACCTATACCGGGCTCCAGAACAAAAATACGAACCCGATATCCAAAAGTCAAACATTGGTCCACCATTTCCAATTCATTAATCTTTAAATTTTAAAATTTTTTAATTTTTTTATAAAATGCGATAACTCATGCTAGGGACTTCTGAATGCCATTCTGGGCATACACCCAAGTCCCAAATAACGATACAGACCCATCGGGACCGTAAAACATGAATCCGGATCTGTTTGCTTAAAATGTTGACCGAAGTCAACTCAAGTGATGTTTAAGGCAAAATTTTATATTTTTCAAAATTTTTAACATAAAAGCTTTCCGGAAAGACGCTCGAACTGCGTACGCAATTCGAGGAAGGCTAAAATAAGGTTTTTAAGGCTTCAGATCACAGAATTAGGTTCTAAAATATAAGATGACCTATCGGTTCATCACAACGTCCGAATCATACTTAAACATTCAGGAATGACGCCAAACTTCACATACAAATCACAAATAATGATACGAACCTATTCCAAGGATCAAAATTCCAAACTGACATCAATAACGCCAAAGTCCACTTCATATCAAACTTAGTAATTTACTCTGGATCGGGCCGTACGAACAAGGGAAACTTGTGCGTGATACCGCTAGTAGTCCAGATGTTCATGAGATTCCCTTTTTAAGAGACTTGACACTTATATGGTATTCCTTATCCGTTTGAGACTACGCTTGATATTTATGATTTGTTGAGATAACATACGACATTTCAGAAATTATATTTGTCAAAGGAAATGTTGGAGGATCATGATAGTTATCATTTTTACCTCATTATTATAGTTGTTCTTCATATCTGTTTATGATTTATTATATTAATTTATTGGGCCACTAGTAAATGTCGATGTCGATCCCTCGTCACTTTTCCTCTAAGGTTAGACTAGTTACTTGCTGGGTACGTGTTGATTTATGTACTAACGCTACACTCCTTCACTAAACGTGCATGATCTGACAAATTCATTTAGGGGGCATCCTGGGGCATACGAGCAACTGCTGAGGGGATTTTATGGTGAGCTGCTCTTATGCTACGCACAGGAGCCCTCAGAGTCTCTGTCGTACTTATTTACTTTATCTTTTCTATTTTATATTCTAGACAGATGTTGTATTATTATTGTACTCTTTAGCAAACACTCATGCACTTGTGACACCGGGCTTTGGGGTGTTCTAGAATTCGTTTATGATTTTCATAGCATTGCCACACGTTTATTAATTATTTTGTTTAAATTGTAAGTGTTCCATGGTTTTAATTCTTTAATTTAGTTATTTAATAAAATTTATGATTTCAAAAATAGTAAAATAGATAATAGACTCAGTAGTTCATCGTTGGCTTGCTGGGTGCCATCGTGACCTATTGTGGGAATTGGGTTATGACGCTTATATTGTATGTATTCACGATTTTTAAAAGCATTAAATTCTTTATTAACTACACCTTATGACTTCAAAATAATAATTGGATAGTTATTTAGTGGTTCATCGTTAGCTTGCCTTACAATGACGTTGGGCACCATCATGGCTTATAGAAGATTTTGGGTTGTGACAGTAGTAGTATCTTACATCCTAGTAAGGCCCATACACTTGTGGCACTAGGTTTTGGGGGTTTAGATTATTGTTATTGATTGTATACTGTTTTAATATCTGGATTTACATTTTGACCATGTTCAAACATTTAAAATAATGGCAAAATTTTACTATGAAAATGATGTTTCTGGAAATTTATTTTATTATTTGTTTCAAGATGCATTTTAAATTATCTATTAGCGTGTTTATTTAATTGTTGGCTTGACTAACAACACTGTTGGGCATCATCATGGCCTATGTTGTGAACTAGGTCGTGATATCTTGGTATCATATCACTAGGTTCACTTATTTCTCATGATTCATGAGCAAGTCTAGTAGTGTCTTGCTGATGAATACGAAAATGTTTGTACTTATCTTTGAGAGGATACAACACTGTTAGGTGAACCTCCCTTTTTTATTCCTTGTCGTCCGACTTGATTTCTGTTGAAGATTATGTCTTCAGTTCCTTCCTACACATTCATATACGATGTCGACCATTCGATATCAGTTTGGCACCGACAAGTTGTGGTGATGCTATAGGTGAGGTGTAGGATGTTTTTCTCTGTGTATTCGGGCAGCCTAGTATTTTTTCCTTGTGGAGGGGTGTTTAGTCATTTTAGTCCAGTTTTGGTGTTGCCCAAGGGCTCAAGGCTATACACATTGTATGGTAAGGTTTCTCGAATTGTTATCGCTCGGTGTTGGTGTCAATGGTAGGGTGTTTACTTATGTGTTGCGACAGTGATTGCTTCAGGAGGAGGATTATTCAGTTTGTGGTTGGAAGCTTGGTGCTTAATTCCAGTGTAGGAAAGGCATTGGTCTACAAATGTTCAAGATTTGACTGACAAAGTAATGACATGTGGTACTTTCGATTTTTATGGGGATTCTTATCTGTATTGTTGTGTTTTTTCCTTGTTAGAGCGTATTTAGGCTCATCAATATGATGTTCATCATTTACTTGTCCTTGGGGGCACGGTGTTGCAAAGTGGTTCTTGAGAAGTGGTGGTCTGAGATGATTGTATGTTGCGACTACATGAACGAATCAGTGTTTCCATTACTGATGGTTCAAAGAAGATGATCCTCGAGAAGGCTCATATGTTGTGGTATTTTATACGTTCGTGCGCTATAAAGATGGATCGTAATTTAAGACGAAAGTTTTGGTGGCAAAGGATGAAAAGGACATAGTGGGATATGTATCGATGTGGTTGAATCATTAGCAGGTCAATTATGGGCAACAAAGATCGAGAATTAGATTCAGAAAATGGCTAGACTGGGGTGAAAGTGGGAGCGCATCGTTATGGATTTTGTACTAAGGTATCCACATAGTTTGAGAAAGCTTAGTGTGTTTTGGGTCATGAGTGGCTAATTACTAAGTCTTTGAATTTCGTTTGAGACGGTGGCTTCTATACAAAGGAAGTACGAATGTGACAAAAAGAGTTTTCTTGGAATGTTTATGAATTTGAATGCTTGACTATTGCTTTGGGATGCAATGTAGCGTCGAGTTTTAAATGTATTTTTGGACTTTCAGTTGATGTTAATGGCATCAACGAACTCTTAAATGTGGTGGATGAGTGTGGATTATGGAGGATGAACTGATTTCATAGTGGTTTTAGTCATGTCAATGGCGTTAGAGAATGTCGATATGGGGTTACACGAGTGGGCTATCTCTCATGAGAAGGTTAGGGCTGCATGATTTCTTATGAGGTTTGTATGAAGAATTTTACCTTCTATCCAACGAGAGGCATGTATTGCGATGTGGGTCAAGATTGTTGGTCGAATTGATTCTGAATTGATCTTCTTTGAGATGTTCTTGAACTTTGATGATCGAAAAATTGAGATGAGAGGTAGAGATTGTTCCACTAGGCGTACTAGAATTTGTAGACAATAAAAGTTATGTTCAAAAAAATTATCAAGACTAAAAATAATTACAATAATTGTAGTATACCAAAATATTACAATAATTGTAGTATCTTATTTCAAATAGTGTGAGTGTACAATCGTTATGAATCTTATTCTTCTTTTCAATAGTGAATAAAATAAATCCAACAACCTTTGAGCTTGATTTTGAACCTGAATTTGATCAATCAGTCACAAACGCCTTGCTGATTGCCACAAATAGTAATTTTGTCACGAGTAGCTGTGATCTTAGATGCCTTGCATTTGATTTGTCTTTGTTCTTGATCTTGAACACTTAAAACTTATGTTGAAGTGATTAAATGCCTTAACACATGCAATTTGTAGAGAATTATGATATTTGATCCACGAGTTTCCCTGCGCCGTCTTATTAGACTTTAGCTTGTTTCCCCACAAGTGAGAGAAGTGACCCCTTTATATAATTGTGGGGTGGAATAGCATGCAAGAAAGGCATATGGGCCATAGACTTGGTCTTTATGGGTCGACCCAGTTTGTAGAGACCTCTAAATAAGCTAGCCCAATAATAATGACATTTATTTAAATCAATTTAATTAGATTTAAATACTTAACCTAATATATATTAGCTCAAAATATTTATTTGAATCAAAATATATTTAATTTGAAATTAAATCTAAATTTCTTATGAATTTAGTTTAATCACCTACAATGCCACCTAAAATAGTTGCATGGCCTATTATCCTACAAATATAATAAATAATTATCAGTGATTAAATAAAATCACATATCCTCTATCAGTAATTAATATATTGCGTGGTAAGCATACGCTATACTAGTCAAATTTACCAAATGTCCGTTAAGCTAGGATGTTTTGGCAGGTGTATAAAGTGCATGCATGCCATCTGCTATATGTAGTTTTGTTACTTTTTTCACATTACAATAGTTCTTTAAGAGATTTTAGGTGTTACATTGGTTTAAGACTCAATTCACATTTGTTGAACCACCTTTGTCCACCTTAAAACCAAAGCAGTCACGAATTTTCATATTCATGGATGTTGAGTGTTATAATATTCTTACCAATAACCTGTATAAATATATAGAGGTCGAATAGAAAGTAATGGGTGCTCAAACACCCACCGGGCCTATTTTCAAGGATCACGATTAAAAATATATTAAAGCAGTGAATTGTAATGCACATATTATTGTCATACGGTAAATAATAATGTATAGATTACGGTTCGACAAGTAGTTATGTAGGGACTGCCTATTTTAAACTCATTTTTGCCGTAAAATTTGCTTATTGCATATCACAGATATAGGTACTCTTGTCTATTGTTTGTCCTATATAAATATTAATTGTGAGGAGCTTAATATAAAAAATTAAACCGAGATTCTTTTTTTTTCTTTCTAATGTTAAACCGAGATTCATATATACTCAAAAATCAAACAATTGATAAGTAATGTGTAATTTTTTTATTGAAAAATAACTAGACTACTCTCGTGGTATCCATAAGTTATTTTTGATATATAGCAGATCAATTAACATAGCAGCTATCTCGTGGTATCCATAAGTTGATACATGTGCAAATCACTAGCAATCACCATGGCTAGAAATATTTAGATCTGCATGTAAAGTACAGAGTATATTATGAGTACAGCCAACCTCATATACTCAGTAAGTAACAAACTTAATCTCGGACAGCGACGAGCTCGAAAGAAAGTTAGGGTCCAACACCAGTCATCAATAACAACTCATAATATAAGCAAGACAATGAGAGTAAATAACTCAAAAGATATCATGTTCAGACCGTTCACAACTACGAAAAAATAGATACATTGTTCAAGTATAATAGTCGAAGCCCAATCTTTCACCCAAATTTCTAAAATATGAGTTTATCAAGAAATTGTGATTTTCCAAACTTTTAATCAACATATAAGACATTTCATTACCAGCTAGCACGAGGAAAAAATATCTCTATGCCTACAAGTCAAATATATATGTCAAGTCAATAATATCATAGTGAAATCAGCAAGTATACTCACTCTCAGCACACTAATGGTGCATGACATAAATGTCCCTCACTATCACATACACAACGACACTCAGCAATGTATGGGTGCTTGACACAAATTCCCTCACCAAAGCACATATATAAGTCTATGATTGTGCTCATTGTAATACCAGACTCCGGAGGGGCAGATTTTGGCCCAAGCAATAATCAATAATCAATATAATTGTTGCGGCGTGCAACCCAATCCAAATATCAATCTATTGCGACATGCAACCCGATCCAATATAACTCACAACACGGCTCTATGTCCCACATCAGTCCTCAACTGCTCAAGTCTCAATGGCTCACATCTCATAGAACTCATCTCAAACAGTATCACATATAGAAGAGAACAACAACATGTGATATGACAAATACATAATGTACAGAGACTAAGATATAACATAGGAATGAATAATTATGACTGAGAATATGGCTACATTTAAGGAAAACAACTCAAAAATACAACAATAGCCCTATCATGTCTCAAATAAATAAGTACATAGCCTAGACACGATTTTTAATATGAATCATAGCTCAAATGATCATAAAAGTAGAGAAAATACAGATATAATGAGGCATAAAAGAACCCAAGTCTCATAGTAGCCAAAAGTCAACCTGAATCATGAACACCCTGGTGTATGCACACACGTTGTCACCTAGCATGTGCTTCACCCCCAAAAAATCTCAAGTATCATAGTCCACGAGGATATTACCCTCAAACCAAGTTTAGATATGTTACTTACCTCAAAATGCATGAATCAATACTCCAATAAGCTCTTCCCAGGCGAATCAACCTCCGAACAACACAAATCTAACCAAAACAACTTAATATCATCAATGAAAGCAATAAGAAACAAGCCCAAACAATAAATCTATAATCTTGAATATATTATGCAAAGTCAACCCAAAAGTCCTCCCTGGCTTGCACTCCTGAACCCGATAAAACTCACAAATCCAGAACAACTATTCTGATTTGAGTCTAAATATATATGTTTCACCAAAATCCAACCTCTAATCGACCCTCAAATCATAAATTTCACTCTCCAGAACCATAGAAAAAAATCCCCAAATTTCACCATTAATTCGCATAAATAAGGTGTAATAATCCATGGATAATTAATATCTAACACCAAAATAAAGTAAATATTACCACCCATTCAATTGTGGTGAAATCGTCTAAAACATCTCCTCTAAGCGAGCTCCACAACTCAAAATACTAAAAAATGACCAAACCCTACAAAATACAAAGTATGCCCAGTGATTTTGCATTTGTGGTCTAAATCATTGCACATGTGGTACTGCATCTGTAAAAATTCCATCGCAGATGCAGAAGCCACTAATCCTCCAGATCATTCGCTTCTACGGCTCCGCTTCTACGAGAGTCTCTGTGCTTTTGCGCCAGCACTTCTGCGCTCCACTGTTTGTTGCAGACTCAGCCTATCCAACAAGCACCACATCTGCGGCCTCCCTGACCATTGTTTTGGTTTTCCACCTGCGGCCAAACCTATCATAGGTGAAAAAATAGCAGAACTCAACAATCTTTCAGTAAAGCCAACACCGTTAAATATGATCTGAAACCAATCCAAAACACACCTGAGCCCCTCGGGACCTTGTACAAACACACCAACCAATCCCGAAATATAGCGCGAACCTACTCGTGACCTCAAATCACACAAAACAACATCAAAACTAAGAATCACACCTCAATTCAAGCCTAAGGAAAAACTGAATTTTAAACTTCCAAAGCTCATGCCGAACCACATCAAATGAACTCAAATCTTGCACACAAGTACCAAATGACACAACAGACTTATTCCAACTCTTGGTACCATAATCCAAACCCGATACCAACAAAGTCAAACTCCAGTTAAATCTTACAACTTAAGTCCTCAACCATGGGACCGAGTGTCCCAATTCAATCAAAAATATCCCCGAAGCTAAACCAACCAACATGCAAGTCACATAACTTCAAATTAACATATGTAAAGCATCAAGTAGGGGAAACTAGGCTCAAATACACAAAACAAATGGTCGGGTCATAACATTATCCCCCTCTTAAATAAATGTTCATCCTCGAACGGGTCTAGATTCAGACAAGGGGGCTAAAAAAGGTAAGGATATCTGCTCCCTATTTCCTGCTCGGTCTCCCAAGTAGCCTCCTCGACCAGTTGACCTCTCCAATGAACCTTCTTTGATAATATATTTTTTGACCTCAACTTTCGCACATGCCAGTCCAAAATGGCAATTAGCTCCACATCATAAGTCAAAACCTCGTCTAACTTCACCATGCTGAAGTCCAAAACATATTATGGATCCCTATAATACTTCTAGAACATAGAAACATGATAAACTAGGTTAACTCCTGATAAATCGGATGGCAAGGCAAGTCTGTAAGTCATCTCTCCACCTCTATCTTAGATTCTCAAAAGAACTAGTATACCTAGGGCTAAAATTTCCCTTCTTCCCGAACCTCATCACACCCTTCATGGGAAAAACTCTGAGTAGAACCTTTACACCCACTATATAATCTACGTCACAAGCCTTTATGTCTGTATATGTCTTCTGCCTGGACTATGTTGTAAGAAGCTGCTCCTAAATCAACTTCACTTTCTCCAAAGCATCATGGACCAAATTTGTGCCCAATAACCTAGCCTCCCCAGCCTTAAACCAACCAACCAAAGAACAACATCTCCTCCCATACAAGGCCTCATACGGAGCCATCTGGATACTCGACTGATTGTTGTTATTTTAGGAAAACTCTACTAACACTAGAAACTGATCCCATGATCCCCCAAAATCAAATGAGATAGGCTCGTATCATAAACTACAATAGCTGAATAGTACACTTGGGCTATCCGTCCATCAGAGATGAGATGTCGTACTTAGCTAAACCTATGCGCCCAACTCATGCTGCACTGATCTCCAAAAATGCAATGTGAATTAAGTACCTCAATACGAGATAATAGACATGACATTTAAAATAACAAGCAACAAACTTCTTCATTTTTCTCCACCAATAATGTTGCCTCAAGTCCTGGTACATCTTCGCGGCACGCTGATAATCGAAAATCACAATCTATGGGCCTCCTCAAGTATCAACTCTCGCAACCCATCCATATTAGTCACACAAATGCACCTCTAAAGACTCGATACCCCATCATCACTAATATCCACCTCCTTATCATCATCGTATTGCATCATGTCCCTTAGGAGAAGCAAGAGTGGATGATAATACTGACGCACCTTGATGCGCTCAAACAAGGACGACCGTGATATAACACAAGCAACAATCCTTCTATGCTCAGAAATATCCAACTTCACAAACTAATTGGTCAAAGACATAACATCCAATGCTAATTGTCTCTCCCTAACTAGGATATAAGCATGACTCCTCATGCTCTCAGTCTTCCTACTCAAAGTATCGGCCACCACACTGGACTTCTCCAGGTGATAAAGAATGGTGATATCATAGTCCTTTAGTAGCTCTAACCACCTCTGTTGCCTCAAGTTCAAATGATTTTTCTTGAAAAAGTGTTGGAGATTCCTATGATTTATGAAATCCTCACAAGACACGGCATACAAATAGTACTTTCAAATCTTGAGCCTGTGAACAATGACTGCCAACTACAATTCGAGTAGTGGGTAGCTATTCTCATGGAGCTTCAACTAATGCCAAGCATAAGCAATCACTTTATCCTCCCGTATCAACACACATCCCATACCAATCCGTGAAGCATCACAATAGACTGTATAAGAACTAGATCCTAAAAGCCAAAGCAGAAGTGGAGTAGTAGTCAAAGAAGTTTTTATCTTCTAAAAGCTCTCCTCACACTCATCAGACCATCTGAATGAGGCACCATTTTGTGTCGATCTAGTCAATAAGGTTGATATAGATGAAAAACCCTCTACAAAACGGCGATAATACCCAGCCAACCCAAGGAAACCACAGATCTCACTAGTTGTAGACGGTCTGGGATAATTCTTAACTACCTCAACCTTCTTTGGATCCACCTTAATCCCCTCATTAGATACCAAATGACCCAAAAATGCCACCGAGTCCAGCTAAAATTTGCACTTGGAAAATTGAGCATATAGTTTCTTCTCCCTCAGAGTCTGGATTATGATCCTCAAGTGTTGCCCATGATCCTCCCAGCTACGAGAATACATCAACATATCATCAGTGAAAACTATGTCAAAGAAATCTAGATAAGGATGAAACATGTTTTGTTCATCAAGCGCATGAAAGTTGCTGGGGTATTGGTCAACCCAAACGACATCATCAAAAACTCATAATGGCCATAGTGGGTCAAGAAAGCAGTCTACAGAATGCCTGAAGCTATCATCTTCAACTGATGATACCCTGATCTCAAATCAATATTCGATAATCCCTAGCATCATGAGAGTGCGATTCACATTACTTGTTCTAAAGCCGCAGATGGAGAGGTGGTCCACAGAAATGCAAGTGCAGCCGCATATGTACCCATGAAGCTGCAGAGGAAGTTTATCATAAGTGCGTTGCAAACACCAAATTCTCCGGCCACAAAAGTTGGTCGCAATGACAGGCCTGAAAAGTTCAAAGAAGCGGCAGAAGACCAAGTATGAAGCCTCTTGAGAATGTGGTCCGCAACAAACATGTGCGACCATAGAAGTTGAAGTGTAGCCGTAGAGATTATTATGCTGCCTCAAAATTCCTCCTAGTTAAACATTAAAAGAAAATAGGGTCATCACACTAATGCGGAAGCGGAGCCTCTCGAAGGGTATCTTGTCAGCAAATTTCTGGAAACTATAAATAGATGAGAAACATTTTCTTAAGGAAACTTTTTTTATTCCAAAACTTTATCGGTTATAGTTTACTACTTTGGAAAAGTTGTGATCAAAAATTGGAGAAAAACCACTACTTTTAACTTGTAGTTATTGTTTTATGTCTTCAATTACTTCTTCTATTTTATTTTCTCTCTCTTCAAGCATGAGTAGATAGATAGTTAAGGTCTTGTCTAGTTTGATTAAAGGATTGAACTAGAGATAGGGAATATCCCACATAGAATCATATCAATTGCTTAAATTGCTACTCATTTTATCTTGAGAAAGCTAATTTGGGCATAACTACTCTATGAATGAGAGGTATTGAGTGAGTACTTGAGAATTGAGTGTCATAATACACCTCGATCCACCAAGCAAGCATTAATCTACTATACCCATTAGGTTTACACCTAGGTTAAGGTTGCATCTCTAGGATTTTCCCTTAATTAATTAAAACACCAAAAATATTGCATTCTCTAGTTGCTACTATTTATTTTAATTTCTTAGTTGTCTACTTAGATAACAATTATCCACTGTATTTGAAAGTCTAATTTTCCTATTTCATGTTCGCTTCTTGAGTATTTACTTTAGAACCAATCTAAACTCCCAGTGGAATTCGACCCTCACTCGCATTGGGTTTTATAATTGTGAGGATCGTGTCATACTTGTTATTTGAGTATGAATTGGACATGATCAATTTCCAGCACTGTTACTGGGGAGTTTTATGGTATTAGCTATATACTTGAGTTTGTCTCTTGAAATATCTTCGTTTACTTTCACTATTCTAATTTGTTAAAGTGATCGTAAGTTCAAAATGGTGAACAATGAACTTGAAAACATGCCATTGGGAGAAGTGGATGGCCAAGAGGGGAAACTTGAAAAAATTCCTCAAGCTCCACAACAAAATTTCCGAGGTCGTGGTCAACAAGAAAATGTGCTTCCACCTCCCCCACCCCCACCACCACCACAACCACAACCACAAGAGGCACAATATCAAATTTTGCCTAATGAAGGTTATGCGAGTGCCGTAGTCCCCCCTCGCATTAGGGCGGGAAACTATCAAATTACCAATGTGATGCTTAATTTGCTCGAGCAACGAGGTTATTTCATCAGGGCGCCAAATCAAAATGTTTATAAAGATTTGAAGGGTTTTGTGGATATGTGTTGGGAAAGCAAACAAACAAATATTTTGGGGGATGCTCTGAGGATAAGGATTTTTCCCTTCTCACAAAGGGTAAAGCTTTTATTGGTTGGAACTCTTGTCTAATTATTCTATTCATACTTGGGATGAATTGGCGGTGAAGTTTATTTCAAAGTTCTTTTCTCCCGGGCACATAGCTACTCTACGGGTTGAAATATTAGCTTTCAAGCAAGAGCTCAATGAATATTTTCATAAAATTTGGGAGTGATATAGAAAAATGATGAAAAACTTCCCGAACAATGATATCATCGGCAACATGATCAAACAAACTGAACTAATTGAATATTTGTGTCAGAAATTCCTCGAACCGATTTGTCATTTCCATAAAGGATATAATTGACAATTCGAAGTTGCACATTATCCCATTCCTGCAATGGATCCGGTGGAAAAAAGGGTTACTCAATTTATACCGTCTATTATTTCATATGTGACGACAGGTCAAACAAAAATAAAAAAACATTTTCTTACTAGGTGTAATCCGTTGGACATAGATCCAGTTTTTCACTTTTTTGGATTCCTTGGAATTTTTTTTCCTATTGTTAGTGGTACCAAAACACCAGTATATCAGGATATCTTATTGCCACGACCCCAGTTCGCCCTCCATCAACATGTCATGATGGCACCTAGTCCCTATAACTAGGTAAGCCTAACAATGCGGAAAAATAACATAACTTGCGGAATAATTAGTAAAAACTGAATAATCTAAAAGAAAGGCTGTATATAAATGCCGCTCGGCATATAGAACTCAAAAATAATGTGGAAGTCTACATTATCACCCCAAAACCCAAAAACTCACGGGAAAACACAGGCTAACAGAAATGTAATACACTGCTCTAGCTCCAGAGTGTCTAAAAAGCTGTAAGGAAGGAAAAGCTTTCCACTAAAGCTGGAATAAATAGAGACTCCTGGTCTGTGGACGCGGCAGATGTACCTCAAAGTCTCTGCTAGATCTCTACACCTCGGGAATAGTGTGTCGGAGTGGAGGTACCTGGATCTGCACATGAAAAACATGCGCAGAAGGGGCATGAGTACACAACAATGGTACTCAGTAAGTGCCAAGCCTAACCTCGGTCGAGTAGTGACGAGGAAGGTCAGGGCCCTACTGAGGTTAAACAATATAATAGGAATTTACAGTATGAAAACAGACAGTAATAATGAGTACATCAGTGAAATAAGACTTGTTAAATAAGGCAATAACAAAAACACAGAGAACAGAGTAAACACGGAATATGTACAGCTCAATAACAATGGTAACAATGAGGATCTCCCAGGATACCGTCCTGTAGTCGTTTTCTCAACTGTCCAGTGGATATCCTGGGATACCGTCCTGTAGTCCATCATATGTATATCTAAAGGACCTCGCGAGATACCGTCCCGTAGTCCAGCTATCAATGTGCAGGGGGATCTATCGGGAATCGAACCAGCAGTCCCAAAGTAAATATGCAGGGGGATCTATCGGGAATCTAACCCGCAGTCCCAAACTAATGTGCAGCCGGATCTATCGAGAATCTAACCCGCAGTCCCAAAGTAAACAAACAAGGGGGGGAGCTACCGGAATCCCACATCCGTAGTCCCAATGTAAATACGCAGCCACAACAAGAAGATATTCAGAAATAGAGTGCAAAAATACAAGGCAACAAGTAGTTCTAGCCTAACATGCTTCATGTAGTACAATTAAAGCAACTTAAGCAAATAGGCAATTTAGGGCAACTAGGAATGCTTTTCTAAGCTAACATAGACTATAATTGCAAGTAGAATAAAACAGGTACGAAAGAAACTCAGTCTAAATATTTAAAGTAAAACCGAATTTTCAACAATTAGCACAAGTACGCGCTTGTCACCTCACGTACAAGGAATTCAATTACCGAATATCACATCCTAAGGGGAAAGGTCACCCACACAAGGTTAGACAAGCCACTTACCTCGAACCGGCTCAAAATCAACTCGAAACCACACTTTTGCCACGAGTATCCGACTCCAAATGGCCCAAATTTATCCAAAACAATTACATATTGTCAATAACATCTCAAGCAACTGATTCTACTATTTTATTCAAAGCTAAGGCGCGAAATTAGGTAAAATGACCAAAACACCCCTCGGGCCCACGTCTCAGAATCGGGTAAAAGTTATATTTTCCGGACATCCATTCACTCACGAACTCACTCGACCAGAAACAATCAAAATCTGATGCCAAAAACCCCTTAAATTCTCAGAATTTCGGTTTGGGGAAGTTTCATCAATTTCCCATGGTTTTTACCCCATTATGATAATTAAACTAAAGAAAACAACGGGGATTAATGGTCTAACAATGAATTAGGATTAGAAAACGTTACCTATGATCCTTCTCTTCAAAACCCACTAAAAATCGCCGATTCCCGAGCTCTCAACGATTTCTTTTGACTTATGAATTAAACCCTCTGACTTTTGGAATAAACACATAGGGATCTCGCACATGCGGTCTCGATCACCGCACCTGCGTAAAAAGCATCGCAGGTGCGAAATTTACTTAAGTCCACTGGGACCGCACCTGCGGTCGTTTGGTCGCGCCTACGGTTCCGCACCTGCGGAACTCAGGTCGCGCCTGCGACCATTGGCCAAAACCCCCGCCATCTCACCTGCGATCAACCCTATCGCACCTGCGAGAGTCCGCACCTTCAGGAAAACCTTTGCAGGTGCGAAAACACCAGAAGAGGTCTGGTTCAGCCATTTAATAAGTCCAAAATTCTCCCGTTAAGCATCTGAAACAACCCCGAGGCCCCCGGGACCTCAACAAAAACCACCAACCGACCCTAATACCTTATTTGAACTAGGTCGAGTCTTAAAAACACGTCTCATAACACCAAAATCATCGATTATGCATATGTTCAATCCTAGAAACTTAGAAAAATTCTAGAATTCACATCCGACGCCGAACACGTCTAAACTCATCCGAATGACCTCAAATTTTGCACACACATCCCAAATGACATGAAGGAACTACTACAACTTTCGGAATTCGATTCTGACCCTCGGATCAAAAACTCACTATCGGACTGGAAACTTCAGAAATTCAAACTTCGGTATTTCAAGCCTAAATGAGCTACGAATTTCCAAAATGCATTCCAAACACGCTCCCAACCCCGAAATCACCTAACGGAGCTAACGGAACCATCAGATTTCCATTCCGAGGCCGTCTTAACACTGTTCCGACTACGGGTAACTTTCTAACACTTAACCTCTCATTTAGGGACTAAGTGTCCCAAAACTCTCCAAAACTCAAAACCGAACGTCCCGGCAATTCAATTTAGTAGAAATAGACTTGGGAAAAATAGTTAATAGGGGATCGGGGTGTTAATTCTTAAGAAGACCGGCCGGGTCGTTACATCCTCCTACAATTAAAAAATTTTTCGTCCTCGAACGAGCATAAAGACATACCTGAAGTAGTGAAAAAATGAGGGTAACTGCTGCGCATATCCTGCTCGATCTCCCAGGTCGCCTTCTTGGCCGGTTGACCCTGCCACTGAACCTTTACCGAAGCAATGTTCTTTGACCTGAGCTTTCTGACCTGCCTGTCCAATATAGCTACATGCTCCTCAACATATGATAGATCCTCTTCCAATTGGACTGAGCTGAAATCCATGACATGAGATGGGTCACCGTGATATCTTCGGAGCATCGAAACATGAAATACTGGATGAACTCCTGCCAAGCTAGGAGGTAAGGCAAGCTCATAAGCAACCTCCCCAACACGCCTCAAAATCTGAAAAGGGCCAATAAACCTCGGACTCAACTTCCCTTTCTTCCCAAATCTCATAACGCCCTTCATAGGAGAAAACCGAAGCAGAACCCTCTCTCCGACCATATATGAAACATCAAGAACATTCCGATCTGCGTAACTCTTCTGTCTGGACTGGGCTGTACGGAGTCTATCCTGAATCACCTTGACCTTCTCCAATGCATCCTAAACCAACTCTATGCCCAATAGCCTGGCCTCACCCGGCTCAAACCAACCCACCGGAGATCTGCACCTCCTACCATATAAAGCCTCATACGGCTCCATTTGAATGCTGGACTGATAACTGTTGTTGTAAGCAAACTCCGCCAATGGAAAGAACTGATCCCAAGACCCTCCAAACTCAATCACACACGTACGGAACATATCCTCAAGAATCTGAATAGTGCGCTCGGACTGTCCGTCCGTTTGGGAGTGAAATGTTCTGCTCAACTCTACCCTGGTACCTAACTCTTGCTGAACGGCTGTCTAGAACCGTGAAGTGAACTGAGTACCTCTGTCTGAAATAATAGAAACTGGAATACCATGCAGACGAATGATCTCTCGGATATAAATATCCGCCAACCGCTCCGATGAATAAGTAGTCAGTACCGGAATGAAATGGGCTGATTTGGTCAGCCGATCCACAATCACCCAAATAGCATCATGCTTCCTCAAAGTCCGAGGAAGTCCAACCACAAAGTCCATGGTGATCCGCTCCCACTTCCACTCTGGAAGCTCAATCTGCTGAAGTAACCCTCCCAGTCTCTGATGCTCACATTTGACCTGCTGACAGTTGAGACACTTGGCTACAAACTCTGCTATATCCTTCTTCATTTTTCGCCACCAATAGTGCTGTCTCAGATCCTGGTACATCTTCGTGTCACCCGGATGAATGGAATACCGNCTCTCCCCCCCCCCCCGGACTCTATCCTGGAGAACTAAAAGGTGGGGATCATCCTACTTTCGCTCTCTGATATGATCATGGAGGGAAGACCGAGAAACCACACAAGCTAATACCCGTCAAGGCTCAGAAAGATCCAATCTCATGAACTGACTGGCTAAGGACTGAACATCTAAGGCTATAGGCTTCTTAGCTGCATGAAGGTATGCCAAACCCCCCAAACTCTCCGCCCGGCAACTCAAGGCGTCAGCCACCACATTGCCCTTCCCCGGGTGGTATAATATAGTGATGTCATAGTCCTTTAGAAACTCTAACCATCTAAGCTGGTGCAAATTTAGATCCTTCTGCCTAAATATGAGATGCAAACTCCGGTGGTTAGCATAAATCTCACAAGGCACAACATACAAATAATGACGCCAGATCTTCAAGGCATGAACAATGGCAGCTAACTCAAGGTCATGGACATGGTAATTCTTCTCATGTATCTTCAACTGTTTGTATGCGTAGGCAATCACCCTACAATCCTGCATCAACATCGCTCCAAGGCCGACTCGCTAGGCATCATAATAAACTGTATAAGACCCCGAACCAGTAGGCAATATCAAGATTGGGGCTGTAGTCAAAGCTGTCTTGAGCTTCTGAAAGCTCGCCTCACACTCCTCTGTCCACTGAAATGGAGCACCTTTCTGGGTCAATCTAGTCATAGGGGCTGCAATCGATGAAAATCTCTCCACAAAACGACGTTAGTAGCCCGTCAAGATAAGGAAACTGCGAATCTCTGTAACTGAGAACGACCTGGGCCAATTTTGCACGACCTTCACCTTCTTCGGATCCACCCGAATGCCCTCACTCGATACTACGTGGACTAAGAATGCCACAGAACTCAACCAAAACTCACATTTTGAGAACTTTGCATACAACTTTTTCTCTCTCAAGGTCTGAAGCACTGTCCTCAGGTGCTGCTCATGATCTTCCCGACTCCGGGAGTAAACAAGAATATCATCTATGAAAACAATGACGAACGAGTCGAGATATGGCCTGAACACACTGTGCATCAAATGCATAAATGTTGATGGGGCATTAGTCAGCCCAAATGACATAACTAGAAACTCGTAATTTCCATACCGAGTCCTGAAGGTAGTCTTCGGTATATCCGGCTCCCGAATCTTCAATTGATGGTAACCTGAGCGCAAATAAATCTTAGAAAATACATGTGCACCCTGAAGCTGGTCAAATAGATCATCAATACAAGGCAAGGGATAACAGTTCTTCACTGTAACCCTGTTCTACTGGCGATAATCGATACAAATGTGCATAAAACCATCCTTTTTCTTCACAAACAAGACTAGAGCACCCCAAGGTGAAACACTGGGTCGAATAAAACCCTTATCAAGAAATTCTTGTAACTGATCCTTCAACTCCTTCAACTCAGGAGGAGCCATACGGTACTGATGAATGGAAATGGGCTGAGTGCCCGACAACAAGTCAATGCCAAAATCAATGTCTCTATCGGGCGGCATGCCCGAAAGATCAGCTAGAAACATATCGGGAAAATCCCGTACCACTGGAACTGAATCAACAGAAGGGGTATCAACACTGAAATCTCTCACATAAGCTAAATACACGGCACACCCCTTCTCAACCATACTCTGAGCTTTAAGGAAAGAGATAACTCTATTGGGAGTGTGATCTAAGGTACCACTCCACTCAACACGCGGAATACCTGGCATAGCCAGCGTCACGGTCTTGGCATGACAATCAAGAATAGAATAATCGGAAGACAACCAGTCCATGCCCAAGATAATATCAAAATCCACCATATCGAGGAACATTAAATCCGCACTGGTCTCAAAACCACGAATAGTAACCAAACACGACCGATAAACACGGTCCATCACAAGAGAATCTCCCATACGAGTAGAAAAATAAATAGGAGAACCCAAAGAATCTCGGGCTATACCCAAATGCAGAGCAAAATAAGAAGATACATAAGAATACGTGGAACCTGGATCGAATTGAATCGATGCATCTCTATGAAAAACTAGTATAATACTTGTAATGACAGAATCAGAGGTAACAGCCTCGGTACGAGCAAGAATAGCGTAATATCTGGCTTGGCCTCCCCCTCGAGGGCGACCTCTACCTCCCCAACCTCCGCCCCTAGCTGGCTGGGCAGATGGGGTAGCAACTGGAGCTGTGATCATGGCCTGATAACTCTGCTGAGCACGCTGTGGTTGAAATGTCTGTGAAGATACACCCCTATTAAGTCTGGGGCAGTCCCTAGCCATATGCCGTGTATAGCCACACTCGAAAAAAGCTCTGGGAGGATATGGTGGCTGCGACTGGCTAGGGCCAGCTCTTCCAGGATGACCTCTAAAAGCTCCCCGCGCAGGAGGCGCGCTAGAAACTGGAGGTGCGTAGTAAGGCTCCTGAGGCCTGGGTGGAGCTGAGGTACCGCTGGCTGCTGGAAGAGTTGAATGAACGGGGCGGACCATATAAACCCTACCATGTCGACCTGCTGCTAGGGTACGAGCACCAGAGTAGTGGCCCGACTCTCGAGACCTCTTGGCCTCTCTCTCCTCTCGCTTCCTAGCGAGCATACCCTCGACCCTCCTAGCAATGCTCACTACCTACTGATAATGAATGTCCATCTCCAACTCTCGAGCCATGCTAGATCTGATGGGTGGGATAAGACCTTAATGAATCGGCGAACCCTCACGCGGACAGTAGCAACCAAAGCCGGTGCATGCCTATCCTATCTGGTGTAACGTATAGCATACTCTGAAACTGTCATAGCACCCTGGCGCAAATGCTCAAACTCTGCGCGCCATGCGTCCCTGAGGCTCTGAGGAACAAACTCTCTCAGGAACATATCTGAGAAATGGGTCCAGGTCAGTGAAGCAGCCTTGTCCGGACTGTCTAACTCATATGTGCGCCACCAATCATAGGCGGCTCCGTGAAGCTGGAAGGCAGTAAAGGAAACCCCACTATATTTGGCTATGCCCATAGTGTGAAGAATACGGTGGCACTCCTGTAGAAACTCCAAGGCATCGTCTGATGCTAGTCCACTGAATACCGGAGGATCATACTTCTTGAACCTCTCAAGTCTCCGCTGCTCGTCCTCTGAAGCAGCTGACCCTTCCTCGGGCTGAAATGGCACTACATGTGGCACATGAATGATCTTTGGGACCTGATCCACATGCACTCGCTGCTCAGGAGTGCGGGCGGCGGGAGTCTATGCTCCTCCCCCGGCCTGGGATGTGGCTGCAGCACGGGGAAGCAACCCTGCCTGAGCCAGAGTGGTGTACATAGACATGAATTGAGCTAACGTCTCCTGAAGGGCTGGAGTAGTAGTGGCAGTAGGCGTGTCAGGTGCCTGGACTTCGACTGGATCTGCTGGTGGTACCTTGGCGGCAGCTCGCGCAGGTGCTCTCGCTGCACTACATGCGCGTCCTTAGCCTCTACCTCGGCTCCGACCTCTGATGGCTGCAGTAGGGGGCGCGGGTGCCTGATCATCCCGAGTAGCACGTGTCCTCACCATCTGTGAGAGAATAGAAGGCAGAGGTTTAGAATTGATGTCAAAAAAAAATATCGCACGACAAGGAAATCAAATGAAGTAAAGATTTTTCTTAAACAGTTACATAGCCCCTCGTAGATAAGTACAGATGTCTCCGAACCGATCAGCGAGACTCTAATAAACCAGCCTATGTTCTATGACTCATATGAACCTAGAGCTCTGATACCAACTTGTCACGACCCCAGTTCGCCCTCCGTGAACATGTCGTGATGGCACATAGTCCCTATAACTAGGTAAGCCTAACAATGTGGAAAAATAACATAACTTGCGGAATAATTAAGTAAAAACTGAATAATCTAAAAGATAGGCTGTATATAAATGGCGCTCGACATATAGAACTCAAAAATAATGCGGAAGTCTACATTATCACCCCAAAACCCAGAAACTCACGGGAAAACACAGGCTAAGAAAAATGTAATACACTGCTCTAACTCCAGAGTGTCTAAACAACTGTAAGGAAGGAAAAGCTTTCCACTAAAGCTGGAATAAGATAGAGACTCCTGGTCTGCGGACGCGGCAGATGTACCTCAAAGTCTCTGCTAGATCTCTCCACCTCGGGAATAATGCGCCTGAGTGGAGGTAACTGGATCTGCACATGAAAAACATGCGCAGAAGGGGCATGAGTACACCACAACAGTACTCAGTAAGTGCCAAGCCTAACC
This sequence comes from Nicotiana paniculata, assembly GCA_005239505.1. Lineage (NCBI taxonomy): Eukaryota > Viridiplantae > Streptophyta > Magnoliopsida > Solanales > Solanaceae > Nicotiana > Nicotiana paniculata. The sequence continues at coordinate 9,848 of ML349018.1, read as the reverse complement.
TTGGTCGAGTAGTGACGAGGAAGGTCAGGGCCCTACTAAGGTTAAACAATATAATAGGAATTTACAGTATGAAAACAGACAGTAATAATGAGTACATTAGTGAAATAAGACAGGTTAAACAAGGCAATAACAAAAACACATAGAACAGAGTAAACACGGAATATGTACAGCTCAATAACAATGATAACAATGAGGATCTCCCAGGATACCGTCCTGTAGTCCTTTTCTCAACTGTCCAGTGGATCTCCCGGGATACCCTCCCGTAGTAAATCATATGTATATCCGAAGGATCTCCCAGGATACCGTCCTGTAGTCCTTTTCTCAACTGTCCAGTGGATCTCCCGGGATACCCTCCCGTAGTCCATCATATGTATATCCGAAGGATCTCCCAGGATACCGTCCCGTAAACCATCATATGTATATCCGAAGGATCTCCCGGGATACCGTCCCGTAGTCCAGCTATCAATGTGCAGGGGGATCTATCGGGAATCGAAATCGCAGTCCCAAAGTAAATATGCACGGGGATCTATCAGGAATCTAACCCGCAGTTCCAAAGTAAATGTGCAGGGGGATCTATCGGGAATTTAACCCACACTCCCAAAATAAACAAACAAGGGGGGGGGGGGAGCTACCGGAATCCCACATTCGTAGTCCCAATGTAAATACGCAGCCACAACAAGAAGATATTCAGAAATAAAGTGAAAAAATACAAGGCAACAAGTAGTTCTAGCCTAACATGCTTCACGTTGTACAATTAAAGCAACTTAAGCAAATAGGAAATTTAGGGCAACTAGGCATGCTTTTCTAAGCTAACATAGACTATAATTGCAAGTAGAATAAAATAGGTACGAAAGAAACTCAGTCTAAATATTTAAAGTAAAACCGGATTTCAATAATTAGCACAAGTACGCGCTCGTCACCTCACGTACAAGGCATTCAATTACCAAATATCACATCCTAAGGGGAAAGGTCCCTCACACAAGGTTAGACAAGCCACTTACCTCGCACCGGCTCAAAATCAACTCGAAACCACACTTTTGCCACGAGTATCCGACTCCAAATGGCCCAAATCTATCAAAAACAATTACATATCGTAAATAACATTTCAAGCAACTGATTCTTCTATTTAATTCAAAGATAAGGCGTGAAATTAGGTAAAATGACCAAAACGCCCCTCGAGCCCACGTCTCGGAATCGGTTAAAAGTTATATTTTCCGGACACCCATTCACTCACGAACTCACTCGACCAGAAACAATCGAAAACTGATGCCAAAAACCCCTTAAATTCTCAGAATTTTTGTTTGGGGAAGATTCATCAATTTCCCATGGTTTTTACCCCATTTATGATAATTAAACTAAATAAGACAACGGGGATTAATTTTCTAACAATGAATTAGGATTAGAAAACGTTACCTATGATCCTTCTCTTCAAAACCCACTGAAAATCGCCAATTCCCGAGCTCTCAATGATTTCATTTGACTTATGAAATAAACCCTTAGATTTTTGGAATAAACACACAGGGATCTCGCACCTGCGGTCCCGATCACCGCACCTGCGGAAAAAGCATCGCAGGTGCGGAATTCACTTAAGTCCACTGGGGCCGCACATGCAATCATTTGGTCGCGCCTGCGGTTCCGCACCTGCGGAACTCAGGTCGCACCTGTGACCACTGGCCAAAACCCCCTCCATCGCACCTGTGATCAACTCTATCGCGCCTGCGAGTCCGCACATGCGGGAAAACCTTCACAACTGCGAAAACACCAGAAGAGGTCTTGTTCATCCATTTAATAAGTCCAAAATTCTCCCGTTAAGCATCTGAAACAACCCCGAGGCCACCGGGACCTAATCAAAACCACCAACCGACCCTAATACCTTATTTGAACTAGGTCGAGCCTTAAAACACGTCTCATAACATCAAAATCATCGATTATGCATAGGTTCAAGCCTAGAAACTTAGGAAAATCCTAGAATTCACATCCGACGCCGAACACATCTAAGTTCATCCGAATGACCTCAAATTTTGCACACACATCCCAAATTACATGACAGAACTACTTCAACTTCCATAATTCCATTCCGACCCTCGGATCAAAAACTCACTATCGGACTGGAAACTTAAAAAATTCAAACTTCGGTATTTCAAGCCTAAATGAGCTACAAACTTCCAAAATGCATTCCGAACACACTCCCAACCCCGAAATCACCTAATGGAGGTAATAGAACCATCAGATTTCCATTCCGAGGCCGTCTTCACACTGTTCCGACTACGGGCAACTTTCCAACACTTATGCTCTCATTTAGGGACTAAGTGTCCCAAAACTCTCCGTAACTCAAAACGGAACATCCCAGCAATTCAATTTAGCAGAAATAGACTTGGGAAAAACAGTTAATAAGGGATTGGGGTGTTAATTCTTAAGATGAACGGCCGGGTCGTCACACTTATCTGTCTCTCCAGGAAAATTCATATCTCCAAAAAAAGATTTTAAGTTCAATTCAGTTTTTTCTCTCCACCCTAGCCAACCCACTGACCCGACTTCTTAGATTTAAGGTGATATGTGTATCTACCCCAACGATACTACTGTGTATTAATACTACGGACCAATGTGTGGTAAATCAATTGGCCGAAGGCAATTTTATGACAACACCTTATGCGGAGGCATGTGAGATTCTTGATGAGATGGTGGAAACTTCTTCCGCTTGGCAATACCGATCTAATGTTCCCCAAGGTGATCCCAACATGATTCATCTTCATAAAGAGTTGCAAGACCATAGGAAAGTTATTGTCGAATTGACCAGAACCATGACTCAACTTGCTTAGGCCCAACTTCATCAAGTACAAGCTCCTAAGAAAGTTCTTGCTATGGAATGGGTGAATGTGTTAGTCATAAATAAGAGGACCAAGGGTCCACAATTTCAATATCGAGTGAATAATTATGCACAAGATGATGGTAGCTTTGAAAAAGATGATTCTTATCAAGAGCAAGAATAAGAGGTACAATTTGTGAACAATTACCAAGGGAAATGGAGCAATTTCCAAAGCTTCAATCAAAATCAATCTCGTTCCCAAAATAACCAAGGCAATTGGGGTTATAAAAATCAAGGGAATTGGCACAACAACAACAATCAAGGAAATTGGGGAGGTAGCAATCAATGAAATTGAGGATACAATAACACTCATAGAAATCAAGAATCAGGTTTCCAAAGGCCCCCAATGTACCAATAACCTAGAAACCCACCTCCTTATCCTTCTGATGGTTAAAGTTCTTCAAACAATGAAATTTTCCATTGAGAACATGTTCAAGCAAATGATGGAACATAATGCGGATTAGGATGCCCAACTTGCCTTTCATACCACATCAATCCGTAATCTTGAAGTTCAAATTGAGAAAAATCTCTTAAGCTCTTAATACTCGTCCTAAGGGTGCACTACCAAGTGACACGTCGGTAAACCCAAAGGGTGGTAACAAAAAGGGGCATGCCATGGCATGTATTACAAGAAGTGGAAGAGGCAGGAATGCACCCACCTCAAATAAAAGGCAACTTGACCAAGTGATCCAAGAAGAGGAAATCCCAAGTAATAATGTTCAAGTGAAAGATGAAGTTCGAATTAATATTTATGATTGTATGGAGGAGACCCAAGAATAGGTGAACCCATCTAGGGAGAACACTATTGACATATCAGAACTGATAGTTCAAAAGGCTAAGGCACCCTGGACAAAGCCTTTACCTCCTTATCCTAAAAGACATGATGAGCAAAATGGTGAAAATTAATTCAAGAAGTTTACTCAAATGATGAATGGTCTCACTAATAATGTTCCATTGGTAGAATCTTTGAAACAAATGTCAGGTTATGCCGAGTTTATGAAAGATATTGTGACCAAGAAGAGGTCAATGACTTTTGAAATTATCAAGGTCACTCATAAGGTGAGTGCAAAATCCATTCTATGGCTCATAAGTTGGAAGATCCCGATGCTTTCATGATTCCTTGTACTATTGGGAGTGTCAATTTGCTAAAGCTCTTTGAGATCGTGGGGCAAGTATCAATTTTATTCCAAATTAGGTATTCAAAAATTTGGGGATTGGGAAACTAAAATCCACATCTATGAGGTTTCAAATGGCCAATCATACCATAAAAAGACTATTAGGAGTGATTGAGGATGTGTTGGTCTGAGTTGATAAGTTTATTCTTCCGGTGGACTTTGTGATTCTAGATTGTGAGGTTGATTATGAAGTGCCTATCATTCTTCGGAGGCCCTTCCTTGCCACGGGTAAGGCCCTTTTGTGATGTGGAAGCAGGAGAACTCACTTTCCAGGTTGGTGATGAATAAGTGGTATTCCATATGTGCAAGTCTATGAGATAACCAAACAACAATGAAATGTGTTCTTTTGTGTACTTGGTGACCGATGTTATTATTGATGACACGAGTACTACAATCAATGTTTGTGTTATGTTGGAAGACGTTTTTATTAACTTGGATGATGATGAGATGGATAGTTTCATGAAATGTGTCAATTCGTTGCAAGTAATGGAGTCTTACAACTATGCACCCCGAAAGTTATCTTTGGATCTTGAGAATAGGAAGACTCTTCCTACAAAACCTTCTATTAAAGAGACACCTAGTTTGGAGTTAAAAACATTTCCACCACACCTTTGGTATGAATTTATGGGTCCGTGTTCTTTTTAACCGGTCATTCTTTCCTCTTGATTGGCTAATGTGCAGGTTTATTCCACATTGGCGGTGTTTCAAAAGAGGAAGAAAGCTATTAGGTTGACTTTGGAGGACATTCGGGGTATAATCCCCGCATATTATATTCATAAGATCAAGTTGTAGGATGGTTCCAAACCATCCATTGAACATCAAATAAGACTTAATGACGTTATGCAATAGGTGGTCAAAAAGAAGATTATCAAGTTGTTGGATGTTGGGGTTGTCTACCCCATTTTCAATAGTTCATGAACCTCTCCGGTTCATTGTGTCCCAAAGAAGGGGGCATGATGGTTGTTACCAATGAAAAGAATGAGTTTATTCCTACAATAATAGTCCCCGGTTGGAGAGCTTGTATGGATTAACATAAGCACAATAAAGTCACAAGGACTGATCACTTTCCTCTTCCATTTATGTATCAAATACTCGATAGATTGGTCAGCCGTGCATTATATTGTTTTCTTGATGGGTGCTCGGGCTACAACAAAATTATTATTGCTTTGCAAGATCAACATAAAACTACTTTTACATGTCCATATGGTACTTTTTCTTTCAAAGGAATGCCTTTTGGTTTGTGCAATGCACCAACGACTTCTTAATGGTGTACGATGGCTATATTCACGGAGATGGTGAAAAAATACCTTGAGGTCTTCATGGATGACTTTTAGGTGGTTGGAGATTCTTTTAATGATTCTCTTGCAAATTTGGACAAAGTGCTGGCTAGATGTGAGGAACTAATTTGGTACTCAATTGGGAGAAATGTTATTTCATTTTTTAGGAAGGCTTTGTCTTTGGCCATACGATTTCGAAGAATGGTATTGAAGTGGAAAAAGTGAAAATTATGTTATTTCTAAGCTTCCCCCCCCCCCTCCCCTTCCCCCATCTCGGTGAAGTTGTGCAGAGTTTCTTAGGTCATGTTGGTTTTTGCTAGTGCTTTATCACAAATTTCTCTAAAGTGGTGAACCTTTTGTGCAAGCTCCTTGAGAAGGATGCCAAGTACAATTTAAATGATGATTTTATGAGTTCTTTTGAACAATTGAATCTCAAGTGACAACATTATCTTTCCATATATGAGTTTGTAGTTCAAGCTCATGTGTGATTCAAGTGATGTTACGGTTGGGGCTGTTTTGGGGTGACATATGATTAAAGTTTTTCATCCAGTTTACTATGCCAGTAAGACCATGAGTGGTGCCCAAGTCAATTATACCGTTACAGAATAAGAGCTCATTTCTATTGTGTTTGCTATTGAGAAGTTTCGTTCGAACTTGATGGGTGCCAAAGTTATTGTCCACACAGATCATGTGACACTTTGCTATCTTATGAGAAAAAAGTAATCGAAAGCTCGGTTGATGAGATGGGTGATTTTATTTCAAGATTTTGACATTGACATTTAAGATAACAATGGAAGTGAAAGTCAAGTGGAGGAACACTTGTCTTGTTTGTAGGAGGAAGGGAAGCCACATGATGGCCTTAAGATAAATGACTCTTTCCCCGATGAGCCAATTTTTGCACTTTCAATGAAAGAGGTACCATGGTTCGCAAATTTGGAAAATTTTCTTGTGAGTGGTATCATTCCGATGAGTTCTCTTCAAACCAAAGAAATAAGGTCAAGAGGGACTATAAATACTACTATTGTGATGAACCATACCTTTTACTGATTTGCATTGATAGAGTGATTTGAAGGTGTGTGCCGGAGCAAGAGCAAGGTGAGATTCTTGGATCTTGTCGTTCTTCGCCATATGGTGGATATCATGGTGGAGCAAGAACGATGTCTAAAGTCCAAGGTTGTGGTTTCTATTGGCCTACTCCCTACAAGGATGAAAATAAGTTGGTGAAAAGATGTGATGAATGTCAACAGGCCGATGGGATTTCAAAGAAACATGAGATGACTCTTACAACTATATTTGAGATTGATATTGTTGATGTTTGGGGTATTTACTTTATGGGTCTTTTTGTGAGTTCTTATGGAGACACCTAAATTTTGGTCGCAGTGTATTATATGTCTAAATGGGTTGAGATCGTTGCTTTACCCAACAACGAGTCTAAAAGTGTAGTGGATTTCTTGAAGAAGAATATTTTACAATATTTGGTACTCCACATGCAACCATAAGTGATGGGGGTCACATTTTTGCAACAAGACTTTTGAAACTTTACTTAGCAAGTATGGTGTTACTCACTAGGTCACGACTCCCTATCACCCTCGAGCTAGTGGTGAAGTAGAAGTTTTCAACTGGAAAATAAAGAGTATTTTGTCAAATACGGTGAATGCAAATAGGACGGATTGGTCAAAGAAGCTTGATGATGCTCTAGAGGAATATAGGGTGGCTTACAAAACACCTATCGGAGTGTTCCCAGACGTTTGGTTTTCAGGAAAGCTTTTCATCTCCCAGTGTAACTAGAGCACAAGGCAATGTGGGCCTTAAAGAAATTAAATCTTGATTGGAATGTAGCCGCTAACTTACACATTACATACTTGAATGAAGTGAATGAATTCTAGTACCATGTATACGAGAGTTCATCTTTATATAAAGAAAAGACGAAATATCTTCAAGATAAGTATATTTTGGAAAAAGGAGTTCAAGGCCGGTGATCTAGTGTTATTGTTAATTTAAGACTAGGGATGATTCTCGGGAAGCTTAAGTCATAGTGGAGTGGTCCGTTTTAAATTTTTTGGTATAACACCCGGTGCATTGGACTTGAAGAACAAGAACAAAACCCTAACACGCGAAGCTCTCTCCTCTCTGACGATTTTTTTCTCTAATTTTCGGCAGCCATGGCTGCTTTGATCTCTCCCCAGTCTTTGGCTGTGGGAGCGATAAATCAAAACACAACTGAATCCCTAATAAACACTAATAAAAAACAGTCATACGCAGCACAAATTCAACCAAAACAAGTTGTTGCGTCGAAGGTTGAGTTGATTCCAGTGACTATCGTGCATGGAGAACCAACAATAGAGTTCTCAATAGATGAGATCAAACAATTCACAAGAGAGGAAGGATTGCATCAAGCTGTTATAATGAAGTTCTCATACGGTAAACCTGATCTACACGAGTTTAGAAAAGTTTTTTCGTCGCAATTCGATATTCAAGGTCGCTGCAATATAGGACTGCTGGAATTTCGCCATCTTTTAATTAAATTTGATCTATATAACGACTATGTTATGTTTTTATCACGATCAAATGGTTATGTCAAGGCTAAAGGTGATGAATTCTTTTTTAGAACATTCCCATGGACGTTAGAATTCAATCCAAAGGAGGAAACGTCCATGGCAGCCGTATGGATTTATTTTCTAGGTCTGCCGCCTAACTTCTTCGCCAAGAGATATTTGATGTCTATTTCTTCAGCTGTTGGTAAAACTCTTGCTGTGGACAAGGCGACGCAAGAAAGAACACGACCTAGCGCGGCTAGAGTCAAGGTAATCCTAGATCTTTTGGATAAACATCCTAAGAAGGTTAAAATTTTTATGGTCGACAAAGCAACAGGTAAAACAATCGTGCATTATCAGGAAGTTGTATATGATAATATTCCAAAGTATTGCACATATTGCAAGCATCAAGGACATGATGATAAAGCATGCCGATTGTTGAAAGAACAAGGTGTAGAGGAGATGACAAAAATAGGTGCAACAGTTGAGAGAAATCTGCCAGTTATAGACGTAACGATGACTGAGCAGATGCAAGGAGATGATAGAGATTATCTAAATACTAAAAGAGTTGAACAAAGAGCTAAGGAAATAGAAGCTTCAGATGGTAAAATAATAGAAGCAGTAGCAAAGGAAAATCTGATCGAACAGTAGTTTTTACAAAAGGAAGGAGGAAAAGACACTGCTAATTCGAGCAATGATAAATTGCTCAATCGAGAAACAAATGGTAATGTTGTAGGTGATGGTTTAATGATTGATAAGGGCCCTCCTAAACCTACACGTGATATACCTGCTAAAACGTCCTTAGCGACGATTCTCAATACAGTAAATCCAGTTTTGCAAGCATATGACAATTTGCATGGTTTAAAGGTGACTGGTGATCGACCTGGTGTATAGAAGGCTAATGATGGAATTGCAGTTAATAATAAAATAATCTCTACACCTGTGAATGCAACTAGGGATGGTACAGTTGTTAAAGGTGTTAAGGCAGTGATCGAGGATGTTACGCAGCCTCAATATTTGGTGGATGATCAACCTGCTGCTGGTGTTCAAGTAGCTCTTTTGAGGGTTGGAATTACTGGTGGTGATCGATCTAAACCAGGGATTCAAATTGTTAATGATCGAGGTGTGGAGAATGTACAAGATGGAACAAACGATATGGTTGCTGAAGAAAAACAACCAGGTTCTAAACCTGGAGTTGTGAAGAATGTTCCTCTGGTTTTAGAAGGGGAAAAACAGGATGCTAAGGGTGGACATGCGCTTGGTCGAACATCTGAATTGTCTAGTAACAATCTTCTAGTTACTGGGAAGTTTAATGACCCAAAAGATGGGGCTAAGGGTGATGGTTCAGTTCAGAATTTAACTGAGAAAGATTGGACAATGGTGTCCAATAGAAAACGTACTCCAAGTAAGAACAAGGTGCAGCAGGTTGAGCAGATTTCCAGAAATAATTCGAATCCTTTTGCTGCTCTTGGCAATGTGAATGATGATGATGGGAAGATTGCTGGAGAGAATTTGCAGCTGGTGATGAGTAATAATGCACAAAACCTGGATCAAAACAGCTCCTCGACCCCAACGGCGTTGAATATTACATCTGTTGGGGCTCAAATTTTGGAAAATAAGAACCTAATAAATGCTTTCACTGGAAATTTGATTCCAAATCCTTTAGCACAACACTACAAAGCTGATGTTGTTAATGCTACTGGTTATAAGGTTGGACTAAACACATCTACTCAGGATATTTCCTCCAATGCACCTATGTTGCAATTTTCAAATCCTCATGTAGAACAAATCATCAATAATGCCCAGAATGAAATGATGATTAATTCTACTATGGTTAAACAACCTTTGGTCTCTTTGAACACCTCCGTATTTGAGGTCCCTTCGCAATATTTGGAGTTGTGTGGGTTTGAAGGTGAATCTGGGCAGCTTATGTTTTCAACTGGGAATAAAAACGATGTTATACAAGCTCACGTGAGGGGGATGCCTATCAAATCTA
>ML349017.1:0-47149 GCA_005239505.1 Nicotiana paniculata | reverse complement strand
CAAGAGCCTAAGTGTGGGGTGTTGATGCGTGGCTAGAATTCATGATTTTAAGCATTATATACCCTGCGTTTTATGTGCTTTAATGATAAAAATACACGTCATGTGTGCCTAATGGAGTTTATTTAATGTGCAGGTGAGTTGGAAATGGAAGCCGAGCTAAATGAGAGCATAAACGTCGCAAAATACGTGCAAGAGTCGAAAAGGAGCGATCCAGGACAAGCCTGGCGTTAGCCAGGCGTTAGACCCCAAACACCAGGGGGTGCCTGGCGTTAGACCCCTAACGCCAGGGTGCCTATTTTGGTAAAGTCCGAGTTTTAAAGGTTTTTAAGTGTTTCTAAGTGGGGATAGGAGTCTCTTACACGGTTAGGGTTTATCCCAACCATATAAATAGACCCGAGAACACATCTTTGAGGGGAGAGGCGTTTTTGGAGAGCAAATACACACACCACGCTTGGAAAAGGCTTCTACTTAGTTTTTATTCTCTTCTCTTCTTTTAGTTTCATAGTTTATTAGTTCTAGAGTTTGGGGTGCTACATGAACGTTGTAGTTGAAGCTTGAATTATTCTTATTGTTTTATCTTAATTGGTTTGTTTATTCAATCTTGCGCTTAATTATTTAATTTCTTGATCACCAATTGAATACTATCTACGAATCTAGGGTTGAACTCGGGAGAGGGAATTCTAGATTGCATATAAGATTGGGTAGAGCAAGATCTTAACCCTTCAGGGGAGCGGATTTGCGGTTAGGATAGGAATATACCTAATCGCCTTGCTTGGTTATTATACGGGAATTATTAATGCGTTCTTGTTAATCCTGATTCCATAGGAATATAGGCATTAGGTTAGCTTGAATAGGCGAGTTGTACTTCGGGAGAAGGCTACGAGCAATATTAACCTCGTCAATCAATAAACCTGATTAGAAGATTTAGGTCGAAAACTCAACGTGATTGTTTAACAACCCATAACTCTAGAATATCAATTTACCTTGAATTCATCTTTAAGTTAGTTGTCTATTTAATCTTTTGATTTACTATTTTAGATTAATTCTAGTTAAATATTTGTTTGAGTTTAGTTTAGTGGATAGTTAATCACAAGTCCCTGTGGGTACGATATCTGGACTTCAAATCCTATATTACTTGTCGACCACGTACACTTGCGTGTGCATTGGGAAATCAACCAACAATTAGCCTGACTAGTTCTGTGTAGTGGAAAACATGTCTTTCGTGTTTAGTTATCTTAATTAGCATGAATGCTTCCTATATAGTCAAATCTATGTGATTCATATTGCTTGGTCTTAATCGGCATGTCTTTGTCATTAGGTCATATTCAATATGTTATGTAATTTGTCTGTCAACCTGCCTTTGCCTGCTTTATGTCTCTGTTAACTAGCTTGCCTCCTCTCATGAAATTGTCTTGTCCAGCATGTCAATATGGTTCATACACTCTAGCATGTTCTTATTTGATCCTGAATACTTATCCACTTGTTTATCAACTAGCATGCCTTCATATTTGTTCTATTTTATGTGTTCCTGACTTCTATGCTCCCCAACCCCTGCTACCTTTCTCTGTGTAGTTGTCTGATCATTATTCTGACCCCAGCATGTTGTATGCTCACCTAGTGATAAACTAACTCAATCCTAGGAAATGTGAAATATTGTTCAAAGTAACTGTGATCCTGCTTTGTCTATTCGTTTGACTGCTGGAATCTTTGTTTGAACTCAAAGTGCTGAAATGACTATGTTTGTTCCTATTTACTTCTAAAAACCAAGTTGTTTTCTTAAAACTATCTCCTATATTTATAAACTGTTTTTTAACTCCTACTCTTAGAATATCTACGGTCATTCCCCTCCGTTGTGAGCACTGCCTAGGAGTCCACGAGACTCCTCCGAACCCCGACGCACTAGGGCTGGCCTTTTCAAACTTGTTCACAATAACTGTTCTACAGTGCCCATATAAATTGAACAGCATATGTAGCGAATACATTATTAAGTCTTATAGGCATGTTATCTACCCATTGTACGTAAATATTAAATTCTACCCCATTCCTTTTTACTAACCCCCAATTATTTATACGAAGGTTATTACAAGCACAATAGTGAGTAAAAGTAACAGTGTTACATAAAAGGTGTACAGGCCTATAGTAGGACCAAATAAAATAAATACCTAACATTGCTTGGGCCTTCAACACTTTTTATGTAGCATACCCAGACTTTCAAAAAAGAGCCATATTCATCAACACAACCCAGGATCCATAGAAAAGCTTGAAGCCAAATCACACAAGCATATTGCCAAGCATTGAATTACTCAAACCAACCAGCTTACATGTTCATGGGAAAATAATGTCACAACCCAAAATTCACTAGTCGTGATGGCACCTAACCCAACCCACTAGGTAAGCCAACAAATATCTATCTGATTCCACTAATTACCAAGGAAACTAAACAAAATTAATTATCCAAATCTTGTACATTTCCCAAGGACTGGTAGCACAAATCATGAGATTCTAAGAATAGAGTTTATAAAGCAGAAAGAAAATAAAAACACAGTCTGTTTGAAAAGTACATAAATAACACACTTTAATCTAAGGCTACCCCGAACAGTAGAGGCAGCGGCAACATGGACACGGGTACAGTTTCAAATCCAACAACCATCGAACACAGCGACACTGCAACCAATACTTGCACGCAATGTGCATAAGTGTAGTATCAGTATAACTGACACCATGTACTGAGTAAGTAACAAACCTAACCTTAGGTTAAAGGTAGTGAAGAGCTATCACAAGGTCGGGTCTCATACCGATATTCTACAACAGTTCACAAAAACATAGCACAAGAAGTAAAGGGATATCTCAGAAGTAAAAGGGGTCAACCCGTTCATATTATCAGAAAAATAGGCATGCTTTCCAAATGTTAGTGGAACTCAGTTCTTTTTCCAAAAATGCCAAAAATACATGTAAGTTTGAAAACAATGATTTTTCTCAAACTCTTTTCAGCAATAAGTAAGAAGTTTCATTTTTCTTTCCAAATATCAAGTGCAAAAACACCTCTACGTACCGACATACCAATGCGTGTAAAAAGTCATGAATGATGTGATACTATATAACATGAAAAAAATGCATTTCTATGCATGTATTCCAAATGTGCATATCAAATGCGATGCAACTCAGTGATAAAACCATATGCAAGCTCTTAGAGCATCAATCCACTCAATACTCTCTGTCACTCAGTCCTCCTAATCACTCATAGACAAACTCTGGAGGGGCTATATCAAGCCAATCATGGCAAAAATCAACAAACATGTTGCGGCGTACAACCCACTCCCAAAATAAACATGTTGCAGCGTGCAACCCGATCCCATAAATAAACATAACAATCAAGCCCTCGGCCTCACTCATAAATATCCTCACAATCAGGCCCTTGGCCTCACTCATAAATAATCCTCACAATCTAGTCCTCGGCCTCACTCAGTCATCAATATATCCAGTCTCTCTCTCTCGGGCTCACAATGTCATGAAACTAGCCTGAATATGATGATGTGATCTACCAATGAATAACAACAGAGACTGAGATATGATATGAATATGATTGCGTATGACTGAATATATAAAACAATGAAAGCATATAACTCCACAGCAAAAATGACCTCAGCGGGTCCAAACAGTATTGGCATAAGTCTAAGAATGATTGTCAACTCAACTACTATATCACATGATGGAGACAAAGATAAAAACAAGATAGGGACACTATACAGTGCATGGGAACCTCAGAGTCCCAATTCATAGGGTGTAGGCCCACACGCCCGTCACCTCAATACCAATCACATAACACATATTATGGGTTTTCATACCCTCAACACAAAGTTTAGAAGAGTTACTTACTTTGAACGAGCCAGTACCAATTCCGAGCAAGCCAAGCGATGCTCCAAAGATTCTATCCCGCGCGTTTCGACCTCTAAACAGCTCGAAACTGACCAACAAACATTCAAAAGCATCAAACAATGCTAAAGAAACCAATCTCGATCATAAAAGATCGAATCTTGAATCAAATCCCGAAACCAGCCTTAAATATCAACCTGGGTCCGCACCTTGGAACCCCACAAAACTCACAAAATCTGACAACCCATTAAATTACGAGTCTAACCATACTAGTTTCACTCAAATCCGGCTCCAAATGAGTGTCAAAAACTCAAAATTTCATATTATTATTTTTAGGCCAAAACCCTCAATTTTCCCCCTTAGAAATCATCAACCAAAAACTAAAATCAAATATAGATTCATGGAATATAATCAAAACCGAGTAGAGAACACTCACCCCAATCCTTGTGATGAAGATTGCTCCAAAAATCGCCTTAATCTGAGTCCCACGTCTCAAAATATGATAAAAGAACAAAATCCTCGATTTATAGCATTATGCCCAGTGATTTCCGCATTTGCGGACAACTCATCGCACCTGCGACCACCACATCTGCGGCCAGATCTTCGCTTCTGCAACCACACTCACCAGTCGACCCCCTCGCACCTACGGAAAAATTTTTGCTCCTGCGCACCCGCAGGTGCGATCTTTCCTCTGCATCTGTGATGAGCTCCAGCCATGACTTCTTCTGCATCTGCGACACATGTCTCGTACCTGCGGCCATCGCACATGTGAAATACCAATCGCAGGTGCGGAACACCAGAACCAGTAGCTGAAATACTCAATAAATGATCCGAAATCAATCTGAAACACGCCCGAGCCGCTCGGGATGCCGTCCAATCATACCCACAAGTCACATAACATAACACAGACCTACTCGAGGCCTCAAAACACACATAAAAACATCGAAGAACGAATCACACCTCAATTCGAACCCAATGAACTTTGAACTTTAAAATTTCCAAAACATGCGCCAAAACATATCAAATTATCCTAAAATGAACTCAAAATTTACACACAAGTGCCAAATGACATAACGAAGCTATTCCAACTCCCGGAACCACAAACTGAATCTGATATCTTCAAAGTCAACTTTCGGTAAAAATTATGAACTTCCCAAACCTTCAAATATCTAATTTTTTGCCAATTAGTGTCGAAACGTTCTAGAAACATCCAAATGCAACTTTGCGCATATGTGCGAGTCCAAAATCACTATCCGGACCTAACAGAACCATGAAAACTTCGTTCTTGGTCAAATTCTGAAAAAGTCAAGCTTGATCAACTCTTTCATCTCAAAGCCTCAACCATGAAATTCATTCTTCCATACCGATTCCGAATAACCTGAAAATAAAACCAACGACTCACATATGTCATAATAAATCACACGGGGCTGCTCACGCCCGTAAACTACCAAGCGAAGTGCAAGTGCTCAATGACCGGTCGGGTCGTTACATCTTCCCCCACTTAAACATATGTTCGTCCTCGAACGTGCCGAGAGTTGTTCTTCAAACCATCAATCCGTCAAATAACCTTATCATGCACATACTCAGGGGTGATCCCACGTCACCCTATCCCATATTGGTCTGATAACACAACATAACATAAATTTCCTAATCAACTCAGCCCATAAGCCTTAAAATTCAATTTCTACATTCGATATACCTATAAAATCAGAATTTCACTTCCACACACTGTATAAGTCTAACCAGCTATATCAAGCCAAAGTCATAACATAAGTTGAAATCACATGATATACCACATAATTCAAACACTCATAGCGATAATTTCTAATCATAGTAGCTGATCAAACAATCCAATGT
Source organism: Nicotiana paniculata (assembly GCA_005239505.1). NCBI lineage: Eukaryota > Viridiplantae > Streptophyta > Magnoliopsida > Solanales > Solanaceae > Nicotiana > Nicotiana paniculata. The sequence goes on along the minus strand of ML349017.1, from coordinate 41,419 downwards.
TGGTAATACACCTCATATCGAACGAAGCCCTGTTCTAACACCTTCATATACTGCCAATGATGAAAGGAACACTCAAAAACCATAACCATTCGTCGGATCAACAAGTTGTGGAAGCCTCTCTCCTTCTATAGGAACTATAAAAAATTTCTAAGCCGATTAACATCAATATCCTTCCAACATACCGCAACAAGATCAAATAGCACCCATTCTAGGTACGATGACCTCCTCCCAACTAACATAATCACTCTAGTGACATGACATATCAGTATAGCTTAAGTCAAAACCCGTGCAACCTGTGCACCAAATAGCAACATTCCAAATGTACTTAACCCTGAAAATGCCTCAAAAGAGAGGACTATTCTGTCAGATTAACAAGTACCATCACAACACCTAACTAAGAGCCTAGCACACACTATAGAACCAAAACAAACGAATCCAACAACAATGATCATATCTCAACATAACTTTGCTGCAATGTGTGACCCATCCAAATGTTGGTCCATATTATATACCTCGCTCCGCCTTGCTCATAATCAATAGCCATGCAAAATATGACAAGAAGTACTCAAAGTGCATTACCATAACCACGGAGAATCAGACGATACAATGCACCACAAAACCCGAAAGAACATACCAATACGCCCTGAATGACACAATACCCAATTACTCATCTCACTCAAATCCCGCTATAAGACCACTATAGAACCGCACCATGTATGCCCAAAACCAACGAATCACAACTCCTCGCATTATAGAAGAGTAACTCAAAAATCATTCACAACACGAATAAGCTTAGCAACAACCGAATAACACGTCCTCAACAATAGCATTATGGAGCCAACTAATCCGACTCGGTGAAGAATACACATCCTAATTGGGCCTACTAATGGACCCCCAAATCAACTCTGGTCACCCACAAATAGATAAATAACCCATCGAAAGTCCACGATAACTGAATCACAACACACGCTATCACTTAGCTAGCTTCGGCCACAACCTCACGGCCCACAACTATGAAACAATCTTCTCCTAAGAACTCCCAGTCTCCAAACCCATAGAACACACATATCACCAAATACGATCACAACTCTACCACCAGAATGTCTAACACTTCTCTAATACACGATCATACCATGAGGGATACCTCTATATTCCTATTGTGCCCCAAAGCAAAATTTGAATATTCGTAGTCCATCAACCAGGAGAGTGCTGCAGAACCAATTTTTCACGCCCCAAACATGGGGGGCGAGACCGGCAGTTGGTGCCTCACCTATCCTTGCGTACCAACTAGCGACTAAGGGACTTTGAACATATAATGTCATACTTTTGCCATGGGCCACATTGCAAGAAAATTTGCAAATGCTAACTAAACATCAATATAAAGATGGGCCTACAAGCCCGTCATAACTACTACAGCTGGAAAGAAACTCAAAATATACATACAAGGCCTACAAGCCTAACATACTGCACTAACTGACAGGATATGTCTACAAGCCTCTATTGATGGATATACAGTGATCATAACAGGGCCACAAACTACTCATAACATATATACATATATACAAAAGATGTACATAAAGCTATAGACCTGCCAACTCCGAAGAGCATGAAGCTTACCAATCAAGATAAACTCGGGAAACACCTAATGCGGAGGTCTACCCGTCTGTCTGTCTGAACTTGCACGCATGAAATACAACGCGCCGAGAAAATGGACATCAGTACGAAATAATGTACCAAGTATGTAAGGCAATATACTAAAAGTTGAAACTGAACTAATAATATAATAAGTCAAAGTAATTGGGAGTCAAAGACAACATGAATATACGCTCACCTGCTACTACTGACTTAACTCTCTCAATATAGTATGTAAAATAGATGTCCGGCCTTATAAGGCTCGGTATATATAACTGCTCTGCCGTAGTAGGCTCGCTCATAGGCCTTCGGCCATACTAGCCTCTATATCTAGACCATGTTGGGCTTGCTCATAGGCGCTCGGACACAGTAGGCTCGGTATATAACTTACCATCTGATTAGTGGTTGCCCAATAGGATCCAGTCCACCGATTATAGCTCGATGGTGGTAAGGAATATATATATATATATATATATATTCCTTACCACCATCGAGCTATAATCGGTGGACTGGATCCTATTGGGCAACCACTANATATATATATATATATATATATATATATATATATATATATATATATATATATATATATATATATATATATAGAGGGAGAGAGAGATCCTCTTCTCTGTTGACTGGAAGGAAACAATCAAGTGAGTATAAAGTCCCGATATGGGAGAATACTGTAACTTATGAGACTAGAATAATGTATACAAATTCGGGAATATGAACTTTTCTTTTTTGCCTTGTTATCAAACACATGTAATTATGATATCATGCCAAAATGAAGGAAGGTCTTAGCCTTAGCATATTGAGTCGATTGCCTTGACAATCCCTTTAACACGCGTGAATTTCAACAAATCACGTAACGACGGATCGAAGTAGGGGAAAATCCTTATGATATTATTAAGAAAGATTGCATCGCACTCCCTTAGAATCAAAAACTCCCATTGCTTTTACCTTATGAAATCTCGTATGAATTTTTGTAGAAAATCCCGTATGATCACTTTGTGATTTTATCATGATCTTGTATGATCTTTGAAGCTTCATCCGTAAGTTATAGTCATAACCTTTTCATTTTGTAGTCATAAATCTTAATCGCATCTTTCAATCAAAAATGAGATAAGGTAGTTATTACTTTAAATTTTTCCACCCTTCAAAGTGACATAAGAGACATTAAAGAGACATATATTGCTTCCACGTTTTTTTCTTGATTAAGCTTATCCAATAACTTAATTAAGCTTATCCACAAATTCCTTAAGTAACTTCTTAATCCCCCATTAATAATTATCTAATTATCCACATAATTAGGAATTATCTCAAATTACATAAGATACTACTCACTTTTAACACGCTTTGTACACCTTACTATTATGGTCATGTGGTACCTTGTATGGCACTAGTCCATAAATACGTGGTATTATATCTTGGACCATATTTTTTTCTCAAAATGCCAAACTTCGATGAAAACTCATTTCCTTCAATTCGCTTACCCTCTCATCTACACGAATTTACTTATCACTTATTTGAAATAGCATAATACTTATAATTCCAAAATAATCTCATTCCCGAACTTACGTCGATTAACTTACGACGAAACTTTAACGTACAAAAATGCAGGATGTAACATCTTATTTCCTAGCTTTCATCAATTTATGTATGGCGTGGTTTCACGTACAAAAAAATATGGGGTGTAACACAATGAAGTTTCCATAAATCAGACACATTGCCCTTCCTGAAATGTATACTCTCATCAATCCATGCCAAGTAGTAACATCATTACCTAGTCATCTGAAACCCTCCATGCTGCCTACGAATTTCATGACCTTCCCTTCAGAACTGGATTCTGACCTTGCACCTGCAATTCTCAATACTACACAACACACCACACCCATTACGTCATAATATGAAAGATACGGAAATCTGAAAACCAACTCCGAGTCACAAGCAACTACATACTTAAATAACCAAGAACTTTCCAATGGATTTAAACCTGGGGAAATCACAATACGCAACATGCCCCACACACCCGTAGGAAATACACATATCAGATCATGGTATAAAATATCAAGAACTCTCTGAAATCCATTTGCACTTAACCAAACTGTCAGGACTAAATCACCGTAACTCAACCAAGCTACACAGGTCGCCAAAACCCAAGAGCATTGTCACGAATCACTTGTAGAAACCACATCATAAGAACCCAAAGAAACGATCTTACCCATTACCATGTCGATCCAACCTACTACCAAGCTGTCCTATTTCTCCGAGTTCTTTCTGAATTACCTTCAAATAAATTCTTCTCCTTGACATAATACCACAATCCTCAACCAAAACTCACCACCCGAGACTCTAGCATAAAACCACATCGTCCTAAGGCTCATAAACCGCTGAATGTTCTCTTAAGCACCCCAAAAGTGCCACAACCCAAATATTTACTCTGGAGAGACTTCCTGCGAGTATAAAGCCATTACCTTCACCTCCCTTATACTGATATGTAGAATCTATAATGATATGGAAATGCCACAAGTCTTGACACCATCCAATGTAAATATCAGTTTCTAGCCAAATACACATCCTGAAGATTCCCAATTGTTACATATAAATCTTAAATCCATTAGAACAATTCTCGAGGGTCATTTATTCTGCTCAAATATAATTAATCTGACAAAATGGACCAAATGACCTGTGCCCCATTAGCACACCAACACCCAATGGAGTGACCTACACTCCTAAGCAACCGTGTGAATCCCTACTTCGTGCACACTTCATCTTTTATGAATAAAAACTCAATTACTCAATGTTTCCCATATACTTACCAAACATAATACAACCCGTACCAACAAATTCCTTTACTTGAGTCATCCTCGATCTCAACCTCTACAAGTCATAACTGATTCACCAGTATACCTCAAACTGAAACCAATATAACATAAAATCGTGCAATAAACTTATCAATAGAAGGCTCCCCCACGTGGCTCAAATCCATAGATCAACACGCACAATAAGTCACAATGATCATTGTCACGACCCAAAATCTGCTAGTCGTGATGGAACCTAACCCAATCAGCTAGGTAAGCCAACTAACAACTATCCAATTTCAATAATTTTAATAAGTCAATTACATAAAATAAATTATCTAAATCCATTACATTTCCCCAAAGACTGGTAATACAAATCATGAGCTTCTACAAATAGAGTTTACAAAGTGATAATGAAATAAATACATAGTCTGTTTGAGAAGTAAATAAATAGAGTTTTATAATCTAAGGCTACCCCGAACAAAGGAGGCAGCTACAGTAGGAACACCGGTACATCTCCAAGTTCGGAATCGAGCGCAACAAATAAATCAACCGACATGTGCATGCAATGTGCAGAAGTGTAGTATCAGTACAACCAACCCCATGTACTGAGTAAGTAACAAACTTAACCTTAGGTTGAACGCAGTGACGAGCTAACTGTAGGTCAGGTCCAATACTAGTATTCTACATCAGTCTGCAATAGCATAAACCAAGTAATAAAAAGAGTATAGTAGAAGTAAAATGTTCAACTCGCCCACGGTTCAAGAAAGCATGCATGCTTTTCAAATATCTTGGTGAGAACTCAAATCCTTTCCCAAAAGTGCCGAAATACAAGTAAGTTAGAAATATTGAGTTTTTCCCAAAATCTTCTCAGCAATAAGTAAAATTGATTCATTTTCTTTTCAAATAACAAGTACAAAATACCTCTCTAATCACAAGAGTCAATGTGTATAATAATTCATGGATGATGTGATAATATATAACATGAGGAAAAATGCATCTCTATGCATGTATGTCCTGCGTGCATGCAAATGCCTGTAGGTCATGTGTGTATGCAAATGCCATGCATCTCGATCCACACTCGTTTATAGTCGACTAAGCTCACTAGGGGTGTTCAGACTTCAGAGTGGCTCCTAGAGCCCAAGCGCTAAGCATGTACAACTTACGTGCAGCACAAAAAGTTTAAGTTCTGCACAGACAATTCATGTGCCATAATATCAATATCTGGATCCAAATCAACAACTCACGTGGGTAACGAACAACTCACGTGCTATAATATCAATACCTGGATCCGCATGTAAAACACACGTGTTGTACGTACAACTCAAGTGTTATGGTATCAATATCCTCACAACCAGGTCATAGGCCTTACTCAGTCATCAATCTCTCCATTCTCACTCATGGGCTCACACTGTCGTGAAACTAGACCGACAACAAGAATATGATGTATCAACAATTAACAACTGAGACTGAGATATGATATGAATGAATGAACATGACTGAGTACAAAATATCAATGAAATTTGTGAAATAAAAGCAAGAAATCACCACTACGGGTGTCAATAGTATCGGCATAACGTTTAAACATGGTATCTAGCATGATTGACAACTCAATTACTTTATCGCATGGTAAAAACACAGATATCAACAAAATAGGGCCACTGTACTAGGCCATGGGAACCATAGGGTCCCATTTCACATGGTGCAGGCCCACACGCCCGTCACCTAGCATATGTGTCACCTCAATACCAATCACATAACACCTAATTCGGGATTTCATACCTTCAACACTAAGTTTAGAAGATTTACTTACCTCGAACGAGCCAATACCCATGTCGAGCAAGCCAAGTGATGCTCCAAAGATGCCATCACGCGCGTTCCGACCTCCGAACGGCTCGAGACTAAACCAAAACAACTCAAATACATCAAACAAGTCCATGGGAACCAATCCTAATCAGAAAAGATCAATCTAGAGTAAAAAACCCGAAATCGATCAAAAGCCCATCCCTGGCCCGCACCTCGGAACCCGATAAAACTCACAAAATCCGACAACCCATTCAATTACGATTTCAACCATACTAATTTCACTCAATTCTGACTCCAATCGATGTTCAAAACTCAAAAATTAATATTATGAAACTTTAGGTCAAAACCCCCACTTTCCTCTTTAAATCCACAACCTCATAGCTAAAATCGAAGATAGATTCACGAAATATAATCAAAACCGAGTAGAGAAAACTTACCCCAATTCATATTGTGAAAAATTTCTTCAAGAGTCGCCTCAATCCGAGCTCCATAGCTCCAAAAATGCAAAAATGGTTGAAACCCTCAAAATAGAGTACTTTATAACCACTGGGCAACTTAATGCATTGCGATCGCGGAAGTACCATCGTATTCACGAAGAAGAAGAGCAATGATCCTGAATAATTCCCTACGTGATCGCATAAGTCCTCTTGCAATCACGTTATACACAACCGACTGAACTACGCGCTCGCGGAATGAACCTCGCGAACGCGAAGAGATAACCAACAGTTCCTCAGCTCAGATCTAAACACAATGTGAACGCGTTCTCCACATCGTGAACGCGATTCTTAACTACCACCACATATGCGAATGCGGACCATCACTTGCGAATGCGAAGAAGAATTAGCCTGCTCCACGTTTCCCTTATGCGATCGCACCACTAAGTCCACGACCGCGATGAAGAGATACGACACTAGATATCAGTAGAGCACAGTAGTGAAAAATGAACGACAAATGATCTGAAATCAATCCGAAAAATGCCCGAGCCCCATGGGACCACGTCCAAACATACCAAAAAGTCCCATAGGATAACAAGGTTTTATCAGAGGCCTCAAAACAAACATAACAACATCGAAACGACGAATTCACACCTCGCTTTAAAAATTAATGAACTTGAAATTTCAAACTTCCACAATCGATGTCGAAACCTATCAAATCCCGTTCGATTGACCTCAAATTTTGCACACAAGTCGCATTTGACATTACAGTCCTGGTGCAACTTTCGAAATCAGAATCTGACCCCGATACCAAAAAGTCAACTCTCGATCAAACTTTCAAAAATTACAACTTTCGCCATCTCCAGTCAAATTCTATTGCGGACCTCCAAATCACGTTGACCCGCTCCTAGATCCAAATCACCCAACGGAGCTAATAGAACCATCAGAAATCTAATCCAAGTTCGAATACTAAAAAGTCAAACTTGGTCAAACCTTTCAAAGTTAAAGCTTCTAGCCGAGGGTCATTCTTCAAAATTAATACCGAATAACCTGAAAACTAAAATTGACGACTCACACAAGTCATAATACATCATATAGAGCTACTCACGCCCTCAAAAAATTGAGCGAAGTGAAAATTCTCAAAAAGTCCCGTCGGGTCGTTACAATCACACTCTATTACTGCCACCATACCGCAGTGAGATTCAACTAAACCCTTCATGTCACGCCCTCTTTTTCTCGCGAAATCGGGTTTTGACATTGAAAACACTTTTAAAAAGGGAAGAAGGGTTATTAAAGGAGAATCTCCACCTAAGGGATTAAGGTGCGTTACGACACCTATTGCAAATGACTCGGATTTACTAGCTTGCGTCACAAAAGATCGGGTAAGGGCTCAAATTACCTCGAGGAGAAGGTGTTAGGCATTCCTAGAAGTCCACAATGGTGGGTGCCGGCTGAACTCAAATCATGTGAATTACTCTAATGGAGAAGAGAGGGAATTATTATTATACGAATAGGGGGATCCTAAATTTTTTAGCCTAAAGGTTCACCACGTACAACATAAATAATACTTTGTAACTCCCCCAAGACGGGGGTGTTACTCATATTATTCAGTGCGCATAGACTACCATATCCTGCTACCCGATTACTATCTTTGAGTTATTTACCTAAAGCTCTCTGATCAATTGTAACTCGTAGCCTATGCATGCACTACCCGTCCCTTGCATATGGCCCAGGAGGCATTTGGACCTCTACTTTGGATGGTTTTAGACTTAACTTAGGTTGCTCAAAATGGTAAAAAACTAGGCGACAGACAAAACAAGTTGGGACTTTCATGTAAAAACAAACAATGACTCAGGTTAGCCTCCACACTTAAGCAGCAAATGCACGCAAACAAATTAGCCGTTTTGACAGTTTCAACAATTAAAGAAGTTAGGCCCTATAGACATGATTTCTATGTGATTTTGAATTTTAATCATACATGCAGTTATGCAAAGTAATTCCTAAATGTCCGCACAACTTCCTAATGATTATAATCATAAGCGGTTAATATCTATCGACATTCTATCTAGGTGATTTACTCGGTGTTAGCCAGTGATAAGCAACGAGAGATATTCAGAATTACTCAGTTGTTCCTATAGGCATGCTTTCTAATGGTGTTGAACGAGACAATGTTCTAAAGCCTGATTTTAGTGCTTAACACAGATGGTGATTACCCTATAGACATGATTCCTACCTTTGGTGATGGAAACTGGTTTTAATTCTTATAGGCATGTATGCTAAATGGGAATGTATGACAATAGCATATCAATCAATTAAGAACCATATAGGCATGACTTATAACAATGAATATTTATAGAATATAAATAACCCTATGCTCATGATGCCTAATGAATGCGTTGCAATGTAAGTTGAACTTTGATTATTTTATTTCCTATAGGCACGGTATCTAACATGTAAAATAAGAATGGGCAGGTTATCTGCAGAACTTATTCGAGCAAAGTACTTACTATAGGCAGGTTATCTAACACACAATAGCATAATGAGCAAAGTGAACACTTATAGGCAGGATTTATACCCGTTCTCATGCAAAAATGTTAAAAACAAACCTAGTTCCCAATTTACTGATACCCGAACTGTTATTACAAATTATTACATGCCAAAATTATGAATGAATTACAAAGTATATAAACTATAGGAAGCCTGCAGCAGGCCCAAACACACATGGACAAGCCAGACTTTCAACTCATAGTAGCTCCAAAAGCCCATGTTCAAATATGCACAATAATCAATGGTGAATGATTCACCCATATTTCAAGGATAAGCATACAGAACTCAAATCTCAAGTGTGTCAGAGTTCCCAAGGGCTTTAAGAATCCCGGGCCATGCTCAAACTAGAGAAGAATGATCAGAACAGTTAAAGGAAAACTAGGGACCAAATCCTAGTGTGTCAGAGTTCATGAGGTTCTCATATGAACCCTAGGCAGTGCTCACACTAGGAAGGCCAGGGACAGAACCTAAATTTCTTTGGCTTTCAGCCAGCAAAGAGTGAGGATTCAAGAGAGCACGATATGATTAGGGGATACATTTAGGGACAAAATCACACATAGAACAAAAAGAATAGCAACACATTTGAACCTAAGGAGGCTTAATAAAGTTAAGAATTAACAAGGTCATATGCTAATAAGTTCAATTCATAAACATGTTCATAACAATAACAAAGACTTTAGATCTTGGAAAATACACACAGAGGTTATTAGTAGGAACTGATTAAACAATTTAACAGAGGTATCAAGACATAGTGAGAACATAACCAAACAGATCACATGGTAAGAGGTTCAACAACAAGCTAATGAATCTGCTAAGGCACACATGGTTAACTAATTCTTAGGAAAGGTATGAAAGTCTGTTTAATGCTAAAAGATAGTCCTAAATTATACAGAGTTACACAAATTCATTAATCGATTCATACTAAGTTCAATATATTTCAACTACGGGTAATAACATCTAGGTTAACATGGTCTAGTTTCAGTAACACCTTGAGTAGATAATCATAATGAAATGACAAAGGATTCAACGACTCACCAGTTAAGATGAAACAGGGAGAAAGGAATCAAACAATGTAGCAAATATGACCAAACAGAAGCAAAACACTTGAAGATTCGCCTTGGCTTTCATCCAGCCATGAATAAAAACACAGAATAGGATTTCTCCAGAGAGTAGGAGTACACAACTTTTGTTTATAGTAGTGAAAGGTTTTCAAATTAAATAGTGCAGAAATTAGAACATAAACATGGAAATAGTTGGTTTAAACACCAAAAAAGGCAAGTGGTTGAATCAGTAAGAATTGAAGCCCTAAATTTTAGGTAAATAATATACAAGATTGGAACAATGAACATAGAAAGAAATTTATTCAAAGGAAGCAGAGAATCGAACTAGAATGGTTCGAGTAAAAGAGTGTTTACCTTTAAAATGGTATTAACAATTATACTTGATTTTGTGGTTCTAAAAATATTTAGTTTATCTTAATACTAGTTATTAGATAGGAAGTTCTAAGTGTGAGTTAAAAAAGTAAGATATGCAAACCAATGTTGTCACAGAGCTGGGCCTCGAGCTGTTTGGAACATGGGGGGGCCTCGATGTTTAGCTAGGGCAACTATTAATGAGCAATCGATGAAGAAACAATGATATTAAGAGCCTCGGGGATAGCCTTTTACGGCTAAAGATGGGCAATGAATGAAGAACAATTAATGAAGACAATAAATGAAGAGCAATGAATCTATAGAGTAAATATTGAATACGTTTTAGCAAGAAAGGCAGAGAATGTTCTGTTGTATTCAATATTCATGTGTGTTACAAAATGACAGGGGTCCCCTTTATATAGGAAGGGGGTGTCCCAACATAGTATATGTCTAATCATGATAAGGAAATGCTACTGGTACAGTTGTATAATGGCTTAGTACGGACTTGTACTATTCTTGTAGACCTTGCCAACTCTAATCACGTTCCCTTCTAAATTTCTCGCCTTTCCATGACGGTCATTAATTTTCATACTGCCTCGAGGTATGTTGTGATGAGTCCTCAACTCTGATGCGAGCCCACATCTCGATATGTTAGTCATGTAACCGATGTTGAAAAGGCGAAGGTCGGTTTCCGTTGGGAGAAGGCGGTGCAAGTGAAGGTCCCTCCATCTGAAGGAGATATAGCTATCTATAGAGCTGGTCGGGCAATTCCTTGGCGGAGAGAAGATAATTGGAAGATATTCATTCATGTCGCAGATAAATTTTGATGTTGGGAAATGCTTCACAAATTCTACTTTTCCCTTAATTCGAGTCCAAGTAACTTCACATATATGTTATATTTTTTAGGCAAAAATTTATGTGGGAGTCTTAATATCCTCCCACTTGAATTTCTTGAGTGCTTTCCTAATTTCACGGGCAGTACTCCTTGTTGTGATATTGGAAAAAGCATAGCCCAAACTGTTCTTCGTCCGGAAATCCATTTGTGAGACGTTGGAAAATATTCCGAAGGGAATTGGCACCGTCTAACAGATGCTACCGATGCTCAGAAGGAGTTGGGAGGGCTTTCGATCGAGCGCGAAGAAGCAAAGAGTATGCCTGTAACGACCCGACCGGTCGTTCCGTGAGATTAGCCCTGTTTTCCCTGTTTCTGCTTTATCATATATTTCCTAGCCTATTTATGTTGTATTGGGTCGGTTGGTTCGGGTTCGAAGTGGTCTTGGTGAGAATAGAGACACTTAGTCGCTTAAAGTAGCTTAATAGTTCAAAAGGTCAACTAGGAGTTGACTTATTGGTAAACGACCTCAGAATGTGGATTTATGGTTCGAATAGCTTCGTTAGCTGATTTGGGACTTACTAGTGTTTTTGGAGTGAAGTTTTGATGTCCGGTGTAGAATTAGGCTTGAATTGGTGAAAGTTAGTTTTTGGCGATTTTCGTTCGGCAGGAGAAAATAGGCTATTTGGGTCAGAATGGAATTCTGAAAGTTGGAGCAAGTTCGTAATGTCATTTTGGATATGTGTTAAAATTGTTAGTTCAATCGGATGTGTTTTGGTTGGTTTCGGCATCATTGGCAAAATTTAAAAATTTCAAAGTTCATAGGCTTGAATTCGATGTGATTTTGGTGTTCTTGCGTCATTTTGTTTTTGTGTTTTGAGGGTTTGACTAAGTTTGAATGAGGTTATGGAATATGTTGGTATATCTGGTTGAGGTCCCAAGGGCCTCGGGTATGTTTCGGGTGGTTAACGGACCGACTTTTGTCTTAAAACTTGGCAGATTTTCGCTGGTGTGAGCTTCTGGTTTCCTTCAATGCGATCGTGTGGGCCTAGCTGGGGATGGCAGGATATTCGTGATCGCGTGGGTTTATTTCATGCTGAATCGCGATCGCGTAGTGTTATTTGATGGGGCAGCAGATTTTTCTTCGCGATCGCGTGGGAGCTTCCGTAATCGCAGTGAAGAAAGAGGCCTCGACAGAAAGTTTTTAAGTTCTAAATTCGGGGGTTCTTTGCCATAACTCAATATTTCATTAGGGAGCTCGGGGGAAGGAGATTTTGGACGTGCTTTTCAGTGGGTTTCTTGTGGTAAGTGTTCTTCAATCATTTTTGGTTCAATTTCATGAATTTGTCTTGGTTTTCACCATAATTTGAGGAATTAAATTAGAAAAGTTGAGAAAAATGGGAGGAAAATTTGGAAGATTCTTTTGGCGATTTGTGTGGGCAATTGAGGTCGAATTTTGATAAATTTGGTATAGGTAGACTCGTAAGGGAATGAGGATTCTAGTTTTGTGATTTTTATTGAATTCCGAGACATCGGCCCGGGGCTCGGGTTTGGCCAATTTCGGGGAATTGTTCTTAAAATTTATATCTTTAGACTGGTATTATTATGTTAGAATATATTGATGATGTTAATTCGGTTTTGGTTAGATTAAGAGTATTCGTGAGCCAATTCGAGGGGCAAGAGAATCACGGAGTAGCTTTTGGGCTGTTTTGAGGTAAGTAACGATTATAACTCTAAACCTGATGGTGTGAAACCACGGTATTTGCTATTGTTTTGGTAAATGAGTTAACGCACATGCTAGGTGACGAGCGTGTGGTCATGTAAAGACCCGTAAAATTTTCTTGTTTAAAAATAATGCCCGAATAAGTCCCCGAGTTGTTTTTATTGTGGAAATTTTTAAAACGGACCAAAATTGAGTAAAAAGTACCCCGAGACTTAAAGAATAAAATTTTCCAGAAAGTGGGTGTTATGCGACGCACTATGCAATCGCATAACGTGTATGCGGACCGCATAATGGTCGCATGCCCGGGCAGACCACTGCCCCATTTGAGGTCAACTATGCGGTCCAATGTGCGATCGCATTTCAGTTCTGCGGACCGCATATCTGTCGCATTGCTGCCTTTGATTTTGGGAGGGAAGTTATGCGACGCATTATGCGATTGCATAACGTGTATGTGGACCGCACAATGGTCACATACCTGGGCAGTGTGTTTTGAATTTTGGCCCATCTTGAGGGCCATTATGCGGACCGCATGTCAAGAATGCAAACCCCAGTTCATTAAAACACCACTCCCCTTCAATTTTTAACTATTTCTGATATATTAGAGAGAGGAAATAGTGGGTTCTAGAGAGAGAAAGTCCCAACTTCATCAAATTGGTCTTCCTTCATCACTCAAGCTTGGAACTAATCAAGTAGGACACAAATTTCATCACTCTAAGAGGTAAGCTTCTACCTCATTAACCTTAATTTCCAGATTTTTTGTTAAAATGAGACTTGTGTAGGATAGTTCATAAAGATGGGGTTAAGAATCTTACATGCATGTACCCAATTTATCATAACTAGTAAAGGAAAATAGGTTGGAGTAACCTTTCACTAAAAATGGGTTATTTAATCTAAAGGAACACCTAGTGTTTGATAGAAAGCTCAAATGAGTTCAAGACATGTTCATGATTCCTAATTCTAAGTTTAAATGTGCTGCATTGTGAATTAGATTGAAGGTGCTAGTCGGTCTGGTGATTTGAGAGTAAATGTTAGAAAGGGATTTCGACCCCAGGTATGTATGGCTAACTTTAACCTTTGTAGAATCCCCTTGTTGGGTACGAGCATACGACATGTGTACCTTGTTGATAATATGTGAATTGATTGTTCAAATGTGTTGAGACATAAGATTCTACTCTCTGATTGTCCTAGTTGATTGTCATATTACCGTGCTATATGAGGTTTTGAAAGGTGTATTGATATGCCTGTTTTATTATGTGCAAAGCTCGTAAATGCTCGAGAGTATCGATATGAAAGTATGTGTTAATGAATGAAAGATTGTTGATGTGCCAAAGTGTGGGAATGTATATAATGGCTAAAATTCGTGCATGGAAAGTGATGGAAAAAGGGTATTGTGAAATTATGTAAATGAGTTGAACGATTATGGCAACACTGCGTACATGAATTTATGCTTGGTAAGATCTATGGTGGCTTGGGCCCAAATAAATAAATTGTTGAAATGTTTATTCTTGTGATTGATTGTTTGTGGTTAATTGTTACAGAATATGATTGTCGGGTGGGATTGGGTTGTGCGCCGCAACACGAACTAATAAGGATAATAAGATGTGAGGTAATAAGGGTGGCCGAGGTAATAAGGGTGGCCGAGGGAATAAGGGAGTGGTTCTACAACAGGTAATTCAATCCACCATCAGTAGTGCCTCCTCTCATTTCCGTCAGCTGTTCCAGTGAGCCCCACTTCCTCCTGGGGCCACTTGTGGCTCATGTCACCTTTATTTGAGTTTATGGTGTAGTGTAAGGTATAACCGGGGCCTTGTTGCCGTCAAGTAGTATATAAATCTTTTGTACTTGTAGAGGCTCCGTAGGCACAATGTGGCGAAAGTATATATGTAATTTGGGTAGTAAGCGTATGGTTTGGAATCGTGGTCCACGTTGTTAATATTGTATGTATTTTGTAAGTATTTGGTATCATGTGTTAGTAATGATAAAAAGTAGAAGTGAATTCAAGTTGAAAGTTTATGCTTAAGTTATAAATGGTTATTTTACTTGAATGATGCATATTGAAATCGCGGGGTAACGCGTGGGATAGGAAAGGCAAATCAGGTTCGCTTGACTAGGGTCACCCGGTTGAGTGCCGGTCGCATCCCTCGATTTTGGGGAATGACAAACTTGGTATCAGAGCCTAAGGTTTTAAAAGTGTCATAGGATGTCTCTGAGCCGTGTCTAGTAGAGCCCTTCTTATCGGTGTGTTTTCGACCACATCTATAATTATGGGGATACATGGACGTTTAGGAAACACACTTTTCATTATTATTCTATATCGTGCAGTAAAGTGGAAAGTGAAAATATTCTTGTCTAACTCGTGCTCCGTTCCAAAATTTTTCAATAATGGCACAAAAGAAGAGAGCTCGACTCGGCCTAGAGGTCAATGCCACCCCAAGTGTGGCTGTGAAATTCGTACCCGATGGTGCGGGTGAGAGAGAGTCCCCGACTTTTAATCCACCTGGGCTTCTGTTCAAGACCAGAGTGTTCCTATTCCTGTTGCGGCAGAGGGTGCTGCAACCCCTCCCGCTGGTATTCGTGATCCTTCTTCGATTCCAGCTTCAGGTCCTGGTACTTCTGATGGGGACCTCAGGGGAGCTATTCATATTTTGACTCAGTTAGTGGCCGCTCAGGCCCAAGGATCTCATGCTGCCCTTACATCCTCTAGCGGACAGGGAGATTCCACCGGTTCCAGAGTCAACAAGTTTCTGCCACTGGCCCCTCTAGAGTTCTCAGGAATTGATTCGGAGGCTGATCCACGGGATATTCTAGATGAGATGTGCAAGACGCTTCAGGTTATGAAGGCTATAAAGACAGAGGGGGTTGAGTTAGCGTCTTACAGGCTGAGGGGAGCAGCGTATTCATGGTCCGAGATGTGGGAGAATTTCCGTGGTGAGGGAAGTCCTCCGGCGAGATGGAATGAGTTCGTTGATGCTTTCATGGATCACTTCTTTCCTACCGAGGCTATGGTCTCCCGTGCTACGGAGTTTGAGGATCTCAAGAAGGGTAATATGAGTGTGTGGAAGTACCATATGGAGTTCGTGAGGTTGTCCAAGTACGCTTCTCAGTTGGTATCTACTATGGGTGCCAGAGTTTGACGGTTTGTTCAGGGCCTCAGTCCTTTGGTATCTGCTATAGTTGCCATGCACTCAGACATTAATAATGGTAAGATAGTGGGATTCGCCTAAGGCACGGAGGCTCTGAAATTGAAGATAAGTTCGGAGAGGGAGAGTATTAGCAGGGCCTGGTCAACGGGCCACTTGGGGAGTTTAGTTGGAGGTGGGAGACCAGTTTAGGGGAGAGGACCATAAGGCCATCCTAGTATTTTGCTCAGTCCTCATCTAGTGCATCGCCATCAGTGCACCATTATCAGCAGAGCAGTCGCTTGGGACCAAGATCAGACAGTAGGAGACCCCATCATTCTGGTCGTCCAAGAGGGAGGTTCCAGCAGCAGAGGAGAGCTTCATGCCTTAAGTGTGGGAGGTTCCCTATTGAGCCTTGTTGCCTGGATATCCCAGTATGCTGCGGGTGTAGGCTGAGAGGTCATATTTGGCGGGATTTCCATGCGCCCAGTCAGCGCATGGGTAGTGGTTTTGCTCAGTCGTTCGGTTCTTCAGTCGCCATATCTTCAGTACGTCCTCCAGCTCCAGCAGAGCGTGGTGCAATTAGAGGTAGACCTCGTGGTAGATTTGGACCCATCCGGTTCTATGTTTTGAGTGGTCGCCATAGTGCGGAGGCTTCTCCATATGTTGTTATAGGTATTCTGGCTATTCAAGTCCTTGATTGTTATGCTCTTGTTGATCCGGGGTCCTCCTTGTCTTATGTTACCCCATTTATTGCTTCAAGTTTTGGGATAGAACCCGAACATCTTCATGAGCCGTTCTCTTTGTCGACTCCGATTGGTGATTCCATTACAGCCGCACGAGTCTATAGGAATTGTGTTGTCACGGTGTGTGGTCGAGATACCACGGCCGATCTTATCGAACTAGGGATGGTAGATTTGGATGTTATCATGGGAATGGATTGGCTTTACTCATGATTTGCTAAACTCGACTGCCGAACTAGAATTATTAGACTAGAGTTTCCTAACAAGTCAGTTATTGAGTGGAAAGGGAATGATGTGATGCGAAAGGGTAGGTTTATTTCCTACCTTAAGGCCTCGAAGATGATTAAAAATGGGTGTTTTTATCATTTGGTTCGGGTTGCGGACACCAGTTCAGAAGTGTCTTCCCCCGAGTCCGTCCTAGTCGTGAATGAGTTTCTTGAAGTATTTTCGGACGAGCTTCCAGGAATTCCGCCAGATAGAGAGATCGATTTCGGGATTGATGTATTACCAGATATGCAGCCATTATCTATTCCACCATACAGAATGGCACCAGTAGAGTTGAGGGAGTTAAAGGAGCAGTTGAAAGACTTATTAGAGAAGGGGTTCATTCAAACGAGTGTGTCGCTGTGGGGCACTCCGGTTCTTTTCTTCAGGAAGAAGAATGGGTTACTTCGGATGTGTATTGATTATCTGAAGCTCAACAAAGTCACTATCAAAAACAAGTATCCATTGCCTCAGATAGATGATTTGTTCGACCAATTGCAGGGTGCGAGGTTCTTCTCCAAAATTGATTTACGGTCGGGGTATCACCAGTTGAAGATCAAAGATTAGGATATTCCTAAGACCACCTTCAGAACTCGTTATGGCCATTTTGAATTTTTGGTAATGTCCTTTGGACTGACCAATGCTCCAGCGGCTTTCATGGATCTTATGAATCGGGTTTTCAAACCGTTTCATGACTCCTTAGTGATTGTTTTTATTGATGACATCCTTGTCTACTCGCGGAGTCGGGAGGATCATGCTGATCACCTCAGGGCAGTTCTGCAGACTCTTCATCAGAACCAATTGTATGCCAAGTTTCCAAAATGTGAATTTTGGCTGGAGTCAGTCACATTTTTGGGTCATGTTGTTTTCCAGAGAAGGGATTAAGGTTGATCCCCAGAAGATCACAACGGTGAAGGATTGGCCTAGACCAACGACCCCGACAGAGATTCGCAGTTTCTTGGTTCTAACCGGGTATTATCGGAGGTTTATGGAGGGGTTCTCTACCCTCTCCTCCCCATTGACTAAATTGACAGAGAAGGCAACTAAGTTCCAATGGTCCGACGCTTGTGAGAAGATATTTCAGGAATTGAAATCAAGATTAAATTCAGCACTGATATTAACTTTGCCAGAAGGCACGGAGGGATTTGTGGTTAACTTCAAGGGTTGGTTTGGGATGTGTGTTGATGCAACACGGGAAGGTTATAGCATATGCTTCCAGGCAACTCAAGAATCACAAGAAGAATTATCCGACGCATTATTAGAACTCGCGGCAACTGTGTTTGCATTAAAAATCTGGCGGCATTATTTGTATGGGGTCCATGTGGACGTGTTCTCAGACCACAAGAGTCTCCAATATTTGTTCAAGCAGAAGGAGTTGAATTTAAGGCAGCGCAGATGGTTAGAATTGCTTAAGGATTATGATATGAACATTTTGTACCATCCAGGGAAAGAAAATGTAGTGGCCGACGCTCTCAGTCGGAAGTCTATGGGTAGTCTGGCTTATTTGGAGGAAGATTAGAGGTCGTTAGCTCAGAAGGTTTTTCAATTGGATAGTCTGGGGGTCTGTCTCTCGACCTCAGACGAGGTGAAAGTCATGGTTCATAATGGGGCAGAATCATCACTTGTAGCGGAAGTCAAGGAGTAGCAGTTTATTGATCCAGCATTGGCGCAATTGAAGGAGGCAGTTTTGAATAGCAAGATTTTGGCATTTTCACTCGGAAGCAATGATGGTGTTTTGAGGTGCCAGGGAAGGCTATGTGTTCCTGATATGGATAATCTTCGGGAGAGGTGATGGCGGAAGCTCACAGTTCCAGGTATTCCATGCGCCCAGGTTCTACAAAAATGTATCAAGATCTCCGGGAAGTTTATTGGTGGAGTTGTATGAAAAGAGGTGTGGAAGACTTTGTATCTAAATGTCCGAATTGTCAGCAGGTGAAGGCCGAGCATTAGATGACTGGTGGGTTAACTTAGTATATGGTAATTCCAATGTGGAAATGGGAAAGGATCAACATGGATTTAGTGGTAGGGTTACTCGCACTCAGCACAAGTTCGACTCGATTTGGGTGATAGTGGATCGACTCACGAAATCAGCTCACTTCTTGCCGGTCAAGTCCACCGAGACTGCAGAAAAATACGCTCAGTTGTATACCAAGGAAATTGTCAGGCTTCATGGTACTCCAGTTTCTATTATCTCATAACGAAGAGCCCAGTTCACGGCTAATTTTTGGAGGAAATTTCAGCAAGGTTTGGGTACTCAGGTAAATCTCAGCACAAGTTTCCATCCGCATACTGATGGTCAGGCAGAGCGGACTATTCATACGCTTGAAGATATGTTACAGGCTTGTGTATTGGACTTCAAGGGTAGTTGGGATTATCATTTACCGCTTATCGAATTTTCTTAGAATAACAATTTTCACGCTAGTATTCAGATGTCACCATTTTGAGGCATTGTACCGAAGGAGGTGTAGATCTCCGAGTGGGTGGTTCAAGGTTGGTGAAGCAGAATTGTTAGGGCCAGATCTTGTGCACCAGGCATTGAAAAACGTCAGAGTCATTCGGGAGAGGATGAAAACCGCTCAGAGCCGTCAAAAATCCTATGCGGACGTTCGTCGAAGAAAATTGGAATTCCAAGTATATGATTGGGTATTCTTCAAAGGATCTCCCATGAAGGGAGTAAAGCGGTTTGGAAAGAAAGAAAAATTGAGCCCAAGGTATATCGGGCCATATCAGACTGCTTAAAGGGTAGGACAAGTGGCTTATAGGTTGGAATTACCCCCTGAATGTATGAAGAGGTTCCGGTTGCTATTATTGATAGACAAGTCCGTTTATTGAGGAACAAAGAAATTTATTCAGTTAAAGAATTGTGGCGAAGTCAGCACATTGAGGAAGCCACGTGGGAAGCGAAAAATGAGATGAAGGAAAAATATCCCCATTTGTTTGAATAAGTCTAGTAGTGTTCGTCAGAACTGTCATCTCTAAGAAAATTATATTTTATGTCTGGTTTTGTGCATAAGCACCCCATCTTCCATTAATTTCCTTATTGTTGTAATCTCCCAATGTATGCTAAAACTGAACCCGCTTTTCTATTTGGGTAGTGTGTAACCCTTGAGGTAAATGAAAGTTTTGTGGAACGTATGTGTTAGGCAAGTGATTAATGGTAGAGTAGGTTGGTAATGATTAATTGAAATGAATATAGTATATTTAGGTGATTGGGTTGTACGGGACTCATTAAAACGACCAAGTTATGTGCGAAAATGTAAATCATGTGCAAATTTGTAGTATAAGAAGAAAGAACTATGTGTAGTTGACAAAATGATTGAATATTTTCAAATTTTTGAGGTAACAACGTTGTGTGTAAATTATGCGATCGCATTTCAGTTTTGTGGACCGCGTATTTGTCGCATTGTTGCCTTTGATTTTGGGAGGGAAGTTATGCGACGCATTATGCAATTGCATAACGTGTATGTGGACCGCACAATGGTCGCATACCTGGGCAGTGTGTTTTGAATTTTGGCCCATCTTGAGGGCCATTATGCGGTCGATTATGCGGACAGCATGTCAGGAATGCCAACCCCAGTTCATTAAAACACCACTCCCCTTCAATTTTTAACTATTTCTGATATATTAGAGAGAGGAAAGAGTGGGTTCTAGAGAGAGAAAGTCCCAACTTCTTCAGATTGGTCTTCCTTCATCACTCAAGCTTGGAACTAATCAAGTAGGGCACAAATTTCTTCACTCTAAGAGTTAAGCTTCTACCTCATTACCCTTAATTTCCAGATTTTTTGTTAAAATGAGACCTGGGTAGGATAGTTCATAATGATGGGGTTAAGAATCTTGCATGCATGTGCCCAATTTATCATAATCTAGTAAAGGAAAATAGGTTGGAGTAACATTTCACTAAAAATGGGTTATTTTCTCTAAAGGAACACCTAGTGTTTGATACAAAGCTCAAATGAGTTCAAGACATGTTCATGATTCCTAATTCTAAGTTTAAATGTGTCGCATTGTGAATTAGATTGAAGGTGCTAGTCGGTCCGGTGATTTGAGAGTAAAAGTTAGAAAGGGATTTCGACCCCAGGTATGTATGGCTAACTTTAACCTTTGTAGAATCCCCTTGTTGGGTCCGAGCATACGACATGTGTACCTTGTTGATAATATGTGAATTGATTGTTCAAATGTGTTGAGACTTAAGATTCTACTCTCTGATTGTCCTAGTTGATTGTCATATTACCGTGCTATATAAGGTTGTGAAAGGTGTATTGATGTGCCTGTCTTATTATGTGCAAAGCTGGTAAATGCTCGAGACTATCGATATGAAAGTATGTTTTAATGAATGAAATATTGTTGATGTTCCCCAATGTGGGAATGTATATAATGGCTAAAAGTCGTGCGTGGAAAGTAATGGAAAAAGGGTATTGTGAAACGATGTAAATGAGTTGAACGATTATGGCAACACCATGTACATTAATTACTACTTGGTAAGAACTATGGTGGCTTGGGCCCAAATAAATAAATTGTTGATATGAGCTTGTGTTCCTTGAAATGTTGATTCTTCTGATTGATTGTTTGTGGTTAATTGTTACAGAATATGATTTTCAGGTGGGATCGGGTTGCGCGCCGCAACACGAACTAATAAGGATAATAAGATGTGACGTAATAAGGGTGGCCGAGGGAATAAAGGAGGCCGAGGTGATAAGGACTGAATGTGATCATTAACACCATTGAAATGAAATTCTATGAAACTTGATGAGATGTTAGGTAATAAGGGTGGCCGAGGGAATAAGGACTGAATGTGTTCGTTATCACCATCGAAATGAAAAATCGGGGAAACACTTGAATATGGTAATGTTGTAAGGGAAAAAGAAGAGATATTGAAACTTGATGATTTGGTTGTTCTTTTCCACGTGCGTTGATTGATTGGTTCTATTACTGTTTCTTACTTGTGTATTGTTTGATTGTACTTGGGATAAAGTTTTTTCATACATACTAGTACTATTCCACAGTACTAACGTCCCTTTTGCCGGGGGCGCTACATTTTCTTATATAAATGTAGGTGGTTCTACAACAAGTAATTCAGCGCACCGTCAGTAGTGCCTCTTCTCCTTTCCGTTAGCTGTTCTGGTGAGCCCCACTTCCTGCCGGGGCCACGTGTGGCTCATGTCACCTTCATTTGAGTTTATGGTGTAGTCTAAGGTATAGTCGGGGCCTTGTTTCCGGCAAGTAGTATATAAATCTTTTGTACTTATAGAGGCTCCGTAGACATAATGTGGGGAAAGTATATATGTATTTTGGGTAGTAAGCGTACGGTTTGGAATCGTGCTCCACGTTGTTAATGTTGTATGTATTTTGTAAGTATTTGGTATCATGTGTTAGTAATGATAAAAAGTAGAAGTGAATTCAAGTTGAAAGTTTATGCTTAAGTTATAAATGGATATTTTACTTGAATGATGTATATTAAAACCACGGGGTAATGTGTGGGATAGGAAAGGCAAATTAGGTTCACTTGACTGGGGTGACGCGGTTGAGTGCCGGTCGCGTCCCTCGCTTTTGGGGTGTGACAGATCATACCTATAGGGATTGTGACTTGATTCGTCCCGCAGCGACTATTAAGCCGCATATTCGAGTTGAAAGCTTACGACATCTTGTATCTCAGAAGTTTATTCTTGTTTATGGGCTGTGAGCCATGTTTGGGGCCTTGTGCTGACATGTTTAGACCCTCAGAGGTACTTTTACAGTATTCTCACTCTATCATGATAGAACAATTGTGAACTCAGTCATGTTTTCTATTTGTTGTTATTTTCACTGTTATCACACTGCTTTGAAAACTCTGAGAAGTATTTTGGGCTGAGTCCCGTAAGTTGAGATGAATTGCCCAAAGTGGCTTGTGAGGATGACTGAGTCAGGCCGAGAGCCGAGTATGTGAGAATAATTATGGATCGGGTTGCACGCCGCAGCAATATATATGTCCAAGACGAGAGCCGAGTATGTGAGGACAGTTATGGACCCGGTTGCACGCTGCAGCAATATATATGTTATATATTACATATGGGTCGGGCTGCACGCCACATCAATATAGATTATATATGGGTCGGGCTGGACACCACAATAATATATGTTATATATGGATCGGGTTGCACGCCTCAGCAATGTACATATTGGATCGGGCTGCACGCCGCAGCAAATATAGAGCTTGTGTTGTAGGAGCCCCTCCAGGAGTCTGTACACCCCTAGTGAGCGCAGTCGACTATTATATGGATCGGACTGCATGCTGTAGCATATGTTATATGGATCAGGCTGCACGCTGCAATAGTATATATATATATATATATATGTGTGTGTGTGTGTGTGTGTGTGTGTGTGTGTGTTTATTGGATCGGGTTGCCCGCTGCAGTTGTTGTGTGTATTCATGGTACTTGCTGAGTACGAGTGTTTAAGTGAGAGCATGAGATTCTGATAGTGGAATTATTGATAATGGGGTCATGAGCATGTAGGGTCGGATTTGCGTGCCCAATGTGGATGGGCTTCGAGATTTGGTTCTAGCTGAGGCCCATAGTTCGCGGTATTCCATCCATCCGGGTGCCGCAAAGATGTATCAGGATTTGAGACAACATTATTGGTGGAGGATGATGAAAAGGGATATTGTTGAGTTTGTGGCTCGGTGTCTCAACTGTCAGCAGGTCAAGTATGAGCACCAGAGAATAGGTGGATTGTTCAGAGATTAGATATTCTTGAGTGGAAGTGGGAGAGAATCACCATGGACTTCGTAGTTGGACTCCCACGGACTTCGAGGAGGTTTGATGCTATATGGGTTATTGCGTATTGGCTGACCAAGTTCGTGCACTTCATTCCTGTTGTTACTACTTATTGTTCGGAGAGGTTAGCTGATATTTATATTAGGGAGATTGTCCGATTGCATGGGGTTCCAGTTTCTATCATTTCTGACAGAGGTACTCAGTTCACATCTCAGTTTTGGAGGGTCGTGCAGAGGGAGTTAGTTACTCAGGTTCAGTTGAGCACATCGTTTCATCCTCAAACCGACGGGCAGTCAGAGCGTACTTTTGGAGCATATGTTGCGTTCCTGTGTCATTGATTTTGGGGGTTCATGGGACCAATTTGTACCACTCGCGGAGTTTTCTTATAATAATAGTTATCAGTCGAGTATCCAGATGGCTCCGTATGATGCTTTATATGGTAGGAGGTACAAATCTCTGGTTGGTTGGTTTGAGCCGGGCGAGGCTAGGCTATTGGGAACATACTTGGTTCAGGATGCATTAGGTAACGTGAAGTTTATTTAGGAGCGGCTTCGCATGGTGCAGTCTAGGCAGAAGAATTATGCGGACTGGAAGGTCCGAGCTGTGTCTTTCATGGTTAGGGAGAAGGTGCTGCTGAAGGTGTCACCCATGAAGGATGTTATGAGGTATGGGAAGAGGGGAAAGCTGACTCCCTGGTTTATTGGGCCTTTTGATGTGCTTCAGAGGACTGGGGAGGTGGCTTATAGACTTGCCATGCCCCCCAGCTTATTGAGTATCCATCTGGTGTTCCATGTTTCGATGCTCCGGAAGTATGTTGGTGACCTATCTTATGTTTTGGACTTTAGCACGGTTCACCTCAAGGGTGATATGTCGTATGAGGTAGAGCCAAAAGCTATTTAGGGTCGTCAGGTCAGAAAGTTGAGGTCTAAGGATATAGCTTATGTGAAGGTTTAGTGGAGAGGACAGCCGGTGGAGGATTCCACCTAGGAGACCAAGAGGCAGATACCTAGCAGATATCCTCACTTATTCGAGACTCCAGGTATGTTTCTAGACCCGTTCGATGACGAACGTTTGTTTAAGAGGGGGAGGATGTAACGTTACGATCGGTCATTCCGTGAGATTAGCCCCGTTTCCCCCGTTTCTGCCTTATCATATGTTTCTTAGCCTATTTATGTTGTATTAGGTCGGTTGGTTTGGGTTAGGAGTGGTCGTGGTGAGAACAGAGACACTTAGTCTCTTAAATTAGCTTAATAGTTGAATAAGCCAACTGGGAGTTTACTTATTTGTGAACGACCTCGGAATGTGGATTTTATGACTCAGATAACTTTTTTAGGTGATTTGGGACTTAGAAGTGTGTTTGGAATTAAGTTTTGATATGCGGTGTACAATTAGGCTTGAACTGGCGAAAGTTTTTCGGTGATTTTCGGTCGGCAGGGGAAAATAGGCTATCTGAGTCGGAATGGAATTCCGGCAGTTATTGTCGGTTTGTAATGTCATTTTAGACATGTTTGCAAATTTTCAGGTCAATAGGATGTGTTTTGGTTGGGTTCGGCATCATTGGCGAAATGTAGAAATTTCAAAGTTCATAGGCTTGAATTTGATGTGATTTTGGTGTTCTTGCGTCATTTTTTTGGTGTTTCGAAGGTTCGACTATGTTTTAATGAGGTTATGGAATTCGTTGGTATGTTTGGTTGATGTACCGAGGGCCTCGGGTGTGTTTTGGGTGGTTAACGGACCAACACTTGGCTTAAAACTTGGCAGATTTTTGCTGGTGTGAGTTTCTGGTTTCCTTCTACGGGATCGCGGGAGAATGTTTGTGATCGCGTAGGCCTAGCTGGGAATGGTAGGATTCTTTTTATACACGATCGCGTGTGGAGGTCATGCTCGAGTGAGTGTGAGTTTGTTGTGCAGTGCGATCGCTTGGTGTTGTTCGCGTTTGCATAAAGTTGATGGGCGCGTGAAGGGGCTAAGTCGTTGTTCTTCGCAATCGCGTAGAATCGTTCGCGATCACATGAGTTTATGTCCTACTAAATCACGATCATGTGTGTATGTCTGCGATCGCGTATGTATGTCTATGATCGCATAGTGTAATTTGATGGGGCAGCAGCTTTGTTCTTCGCGATCGCGTGGGAGCTTCCGTGATCGCAGTGAAGAAAGAGGCCTGGGCATACAGCTTTTTAAGTTCTAAATTCGGGGGTTCTTGGCCATAACTCAATATTTCATTAGAGAGCTAGGGGGAAGGAGATTTTGGACGAGCTTTTCAGTGGGGTTCTTGTGGTAAGTGTTCTTCAATCATTTTTGATTCAATTTCATGAATTGTCTTGATTTTCACCATGCAATTTGAGAAATTAAAGTATAAATGTTGGAAATAATGGGAGGAA
Organism: Nicotiana paniculata; assembly: GCA_005239505.1. Lineage (NCBI taxonomy): Eukaryota > Viridiplantae > Streptophyta > Magnoliopsida > Solanales > Solanaceae > Nicotiana > Nicotiana paniculata. Next base: position 14,973 of record ML349017.1, on the reverse strand, counting down.
AATTTGGAAAATTCTTTTGGTGGTTTGAGTGGGAAATTGAGGTCGGATTTTGGTAAAACTTGGTATGGGTAGACTCGTACGGGAATGCGGATTCTAGTTTTGTGATTTTTATCGAATTCCGAGACGTGGGTCTGGGGCTCAGGTTTGGATACATTCGGGAATTGTGCTTAAAATTTATATCTTTCGATTAGGTTTTGTTACGTTAGCATCGCGGGGCATCACGGCTTAGTATCACGATAGGTGCCATCATGGCCAGTATAGATTTGGGGTCGTGACAAGTTAATATCAGAGCGCTAGGTTACATGGGACTCACCGGTCATGAGTAGGTTTAGTAGAATCTTGCGTATCGGCAAGGAGACGTCTGTACTTATCTTCGAGAGGATACAGAACCCTTAGGAAAATCTCATATTCTTGAATTCTTTTCATGCGAATCCATTTTGTTCAGCCAAAAGCATAACTATTGAATTCCTTCCATATATTCAAATGCGCACGTGAGCGCTTGGCATCAACTGTGCATCGATGGCTTGTGACTCCATGGATGAGATGTGATTTTGGCATGTTGGCAATGGGCCAGTCTGGAGGACTTGAGGCCGGATTCATTCTATGGATGGAGTGCTAAGATTTCGATTGTGTGAGTCGTGCATTGGGGACTTATATATCCGTTGGTGTCCTTATTAACGGGACTTTGTGAATGGATGTCTATGTGGTGAGTATGATATGAGGGTGAAATGTGTTCATATTATTTTAATGTGGCAAAAAGATATGGGCCGGATATGTAGCAAGAACAAGTGATTGTTCGACTTCTGTCTGGATATGGTACATGGCCTCGAGTTGTGAGTGTATGGGAAGACCTCTTATGTTTTTTCAGTTGTTGCGTGAAGCGGATCCTTCTGTTGTGTTATGAGTTCCTGGTGATGTCTTTTGGGTTGATCATTGCCCTAGTAGCGTTCATGTATTTGATTAACGGTGTATTCCAGCCGTATTAGAACTCATTTGTTATTGTATTAATTGATGGCACCCTGACGTATACGCGTAGCCAAGGGTAGCATACTTAGTATTTGAGGATGGTATTATAAGGATTCAGGGAGGAGAAGCTCTATGCAAAGTTCTCCCAGTGTGAATTTTGGATCAGTTCAGTAGCATTCTTGGGACACGTGGTGTCCAGTGAGGGTATCCATGTGGTCAGACGGGTATGGATAGAGCTTCCAGAAGCTCAAGATTTCCCTTGACCTCAGCTCTAGTGTTGGCTCTACCATCAGCTTCATCTTCTTACACCGTGTATCTCGATGCCTCGGGGCTAGGCATTGTTTGTGTTTAGATGCAGAAGGGTGTAGTGATTGCGTGATAGATATGATCTTCGGAAGTGTATAGAGAGATATCATGTTTGAGACTAAGCCGGCAGGGGTATCTCCTGCGGGTTGTCCTGGGGTGTGTGATCCCTATGTTGTTCTGTAGTAAATTCTTTTCTACCAGTAAATGATACATGTTGTAATTTGAGTTTAGATCTCTTGTGGAAGTCGGCATGACTATTACAATGGTGAATACAAGATTTGCAGATCACTTGAGATGTTAGACGGGTTGTGTTATTATGGTCGTTGTGAGTTATCGGATATGTTGATCCTTGGCTTTGAGCCAAGTGGGGGAGTCTGTTAATGATAAGTTGATTACACAATTATGTGTTGTATTGGTTTCAATTTGAGGTATATTGGTAAATCAGTTATGACCTGCAGATGTGGGGTCTAGGAATGACTCGAGTAGTGAAAATTTCTTCGATATAGGTCGTAATATACTCTATTGGGTGAATGGGTTCTATTGAATGATTGAGTGGTAATTGTAAAAGGTGTAGTGTGTGCAGTGTATGTGCTTGCGTTTGGCTTCAATTGAGTGGATTTCTTTCCTAGTATGTTAGTGTGCAAACGGGTCAGGTTGATTTTGTCTAATTGGTCAGTGTAATTGAGATTTACGTTGGAGGGTGTCAAGACTTGTGGAATTTCTACATTTTCATGGACTCTACATACCAGTATTAGGAAAGTGAAGGTAATGGTTTTATATTCGAAGGAAGTCTCTTCAGGGTAAGTATCTTTGAATGTGGTACTTTTGGGGATATTTGAGAGAGTATCTGGCGGCTTCTGAGCCTTACAAGGAATGGTTTTATGCTTGGGTTGCGTGTGGTGAGTTTGGCTTGAGAATTACGGTATTATGGCAAGAAGAAGTATCAATTCGAAGGCAAGTCGGAAGGAACTTGGATAAATAGGACAACTTCGTAGTAGGTCGGATCGTCATGGTAAGGGATACAATTAGTTCTTTGGGTGTTCATAAGTTAATGAGCTTGTACAAGTGTTTCTTAGCAATGCTCTTGCATTTTGGTAACCTGTGTAGCTTGGTTGAGTTAGAAGGATTCGGTCCTGACGGTTTGGTGTCGTACAAATGGGATTCGTAAAGTTCTTGATGGTTTCTACCACGGTTAGACATGTATATCTTCTACTGGCATGATGCGCATGTGGTGTATAGTGATTTTGCTCATTAGATGGGATCAAATGAAAAACAAATTTCTTGGCTAGTTGAGTACGTAATTGCTTATGGCTCGTAGGGGATTATGAAGTTCTCATATTTATCATAGGATTGAAGGGTGTATGCGGTATGTTGTGAGAAGTTGAGATCTACATGTGTGAGGTCACGGTTCGGTTCTGGAAGGAAGGTCATAAATTCTTGGCAGCATGGACAGTTTCAGATGACTAGGTAGATGATATCACTAATTGGTGCGCTTCGTGACTTCGAGACTGAGAGTTCTCATAAACAGGTTACTTTGTGGTAGTGAACTGTGAAGATGCGAGCAAAGCTGGTCGGATGTTAGTATGTACCCTGATTCAGTCATTGTGATCTTTTCGGTGAGTTATCTAGTTGTTGTGGGTGACAAGAGTTGATTCAGGCTTATTGGTAGGCCCGTATGAGTGTGTGTTCTGCACCAGGTCGAAATTGCTGACTCCAAATTGCTATTGTTGAGGGATGTACCATCCGATTATCGTTGAGTTTATTCATATTCTGGTGATCTATGATTTACCCTCGGTGTTGCTAGGCGTGGTGATTGTTAGTTATATGCACTTACGGTGCGAGTAATTTGGGTTTTATAGTGAGATCTGAGTAAGGTAAGAAATTGGGTATTGCGAGGTTGAGACGTACTAGTTATGTTCTTTCTAATTCGTGTGGCATGGTATCGTCCGATTTCCCCGTGGTTATGGCAATGCACTTTGAGTACTTGATGTGGAATTTCGAATAGTTATTGATTTTGGGCAAGGTGGCTTGAAATATTTCATGTGGACCAGCATTTGGATGAGATCGCGCAGTGTAGCGGAGTTATGTAGAGGTATGATATTGGTTATTGGATTCGTGTGTTTTTATTTTTACGATGTGTGCCAGGATTTTAGCATGATGTTGTGATGGTAATTTTTAATGGCAGGACAGTCCTCTCGTGTGAATTCTTTATATAATTTGATTACATTGGGATGTTGCCATTGAGTGCACAAGTTGCACAGGTTATGGCTACGAATAGTATCGATGTGTCATGTCATCAGAGTGGTCGTGTTGGATGAGAAGAGGTCATTGGACCTAGAATGAATATTGTCAGAATTGTTTACAGCATATTTGGAAGAATAAATATCGGGAGTCGGCTTAGAAATCTGCTATACTTCCTATTTGGGAAGGGGGAGCTTCATGTCTGACTGATCAGACGAATGGTTGAAAGTTTCTACGTGTTACTTTCATCACCGGTAGTATATGAAAGTGTTAGAGCGAGGAATTTCTTGATAAGAGGTTATGTATCGGTATTGGGTTGTTTTGAGCAGCTATTGGGATTGGGAGTTATCACTATGGGTATTTGAGTCATGCGGTATATTATGTGATTTCATCTGGGGTGCGTATTTGGCTTGATTCAGCATGTTCAGACTTGTTCAGTTTATAGTTGTGGAATTTTGATCTTGTATATTATTTCAAAACTGGGAATTTGGTTCTAAGGTTTATGGGCCAGGATTGGATTTCGAAATTTCAACTATGTTGTGCTATTGGACCTATATGGGATAGGGTGACGCGGGATCACCCCCGGGTATGTTCATGGCGAGGTTACGCGGCAGTTTGATGGTGTTGGAGAACAACTATTGGAACGTTCAAGGACGGACATATGTTTAAGTGGGGGAGGATGTAACGATCCAACCTGTCGTTTCGAGAGTTTAGCCCTATTTCCCCCTTTTCTGCTTCATTATATGTGGTTCAGCTTCATTACGTTGTGTTAGATTGGTTGGCTCGGGTTCGGAGCAATTTTTGGAAAGAAATGAGACACTTAGTCTCTTATCTTGGTTTAATAGTTGGAAAAGTCAACCATAAGTTGACTTATTGGTAAACGACCTCGGAACATAGAATTTATTGTTCGGATAGATTAGCTAGGTGATTTTGGACTTAGGATTGTGTTCAGAATGTGTTTTTGATGCCCGGTGTAAAATTAGGCTTGAATTGGCGAAAGTTAGTTTTTGGTGATTTCCGATCGACAGTGGAAAATAGGCTATCGGGGTCGGAAAGGAATTCCGGAAGTTTGAGCAGGCTCGTAATGTCATTTTGGATACGGGAGAAAATTTTCAGATCAATCGGACATGTTTTGGATGGTTTCGGCATCCTTGGTGAAATTTAGAAATTTCAAAGTTCATAGGCTTGAATTTAATGTGATTTTGGTGTTTTTACGTTGTTTTTGGTGTTTCGAAGGCTCGACTAAGTTTTAATAATATTATGGGATATGTTGGTAGGTTTGGTTGATGTCTCGAGGGCCTCGGGTGTATTTTGAATGTCCAAACAAGCACTTTTGGTCATTGGGAGATTGCTGGTTATCTTGTGTTTTAGCAGCAGTGGTTTGTTCACTGTGATCGCGTAGAGTAAGTCGAGGCCAGGCGATTTTGTGAATTGCGATCGCGAATGTAGGTGTGCGATCGCGTAGTGTGAGAAGTCTTGGTCATTGCGTTCGCGTGGAGATGTTTGCGTTCGGATAGTAGGACTTGGAGTGGCAGTGAGGTGATGGAATTTCGCTATGCGATCGCATAGAGGTGGTCCCGATCGCATTGTTGCGAGGAGTGGTCTTACGCGGTCGCATAGTTGTTTCTGCGACCGCATAAGGTTAGTTTGGTTGGGAAACATTTTTGCTCTTCACGATCGCGTGCCATTTGCCGCGATCGCACAGGGTAAAGTCAGGGCAGACAACTTAAGTTCTAATTTCGGGGGTTCTTGGTCATAACTCATTTTTCCATTTGAGAGCTCGGGGGAAGGAGATTTTGGACGAGATTTTCAGTGGTATTCTTCAATCATTTTTTGTTCAATTTCATGAATTTGTCTTGATTTTCACATTGCAATTTGAGGAATTAAGTAGAAAATTTGGGGAAAATGGGAGGAAAAATTTTGAAATTTCTTTTGATGCTTTGAGTGGGCAATTTTGGTCTGATTTTGATGTTCTTGGTATGTGCGGACTCGTGGAAGGAAAAGGATTCTTTTGAGGTAATTTTTATCGTATTCCGAGACGTCGGCCCGGGGGCCAAATTTGGCCAATTTCAGGAATTGTGGCTTGATAGTTTTCGATTGGGGTTCATCTCCCTAGCATATTTTGATGTTATTGGTCTCATTTGTGATAGACTCGGAGAATTTGGGAGCCGATTCGAGGGGCAACAGCATCGCATAGTAGCTTTTTGGTTGTTTTGAGGTAAGTAACAATTGTAACTCTAAACCTAAGGGTATGACACCCCGGTATTTGATATTGTTTTGGTAAATGAGGTGACGCACATGCTAGGTGACGAGCGTGTGGGAGGACACCGATAGGGATTGTGAATTGTTCTATCCAGTAGAGACTATTAAACCGCGTATTCGATTTAACCATACGACATCCTGTATTTCAGAAGTTTAAACTTGTTTGTGGGCTGTGAGCCATGTTTGGGGCCTCGTGCCAACCTGTTTAAACCCTCAGAGGTACTTTTACACTATTATCACACTATCCTGATAGAACAGTTGTGAACTCAGTCTTGTTTCCTACTTTTTCTTATTCTCACTATTATCGCACTATTGAATCTCCGAGAAGTATTTTGGTCAGAGTCCCGTGAGTTGAGATGAATTGCCTGAGTGCCTTGTGAGGATGAATGAGTGTGGCCGAGCACCGAGTATCTGAGGATAGTTATGGAACGGGCTGCACGCTGCAACAATATATGTTATACATATAGATCGGGCTGCACGCCGCATAAATAAAGATTATATATGGATCTGGTTGCATGCCGCATCAATATATAGATTATGTATGGGTCGGGCTGCACGCCGCAGCAATATATATTATGTATGGATCGGGCTGCATGTCGCAGCAATATACATTACGTATGGGTCAGGCTGCACACTGCAATAATATATATATTGGATCGGGTTGCACGACACAATAATATAGCTCTTGGGCTGAAGGAGCTCTTCCAGGAGTCTGTACACCCTCAGTGAGCGCAGTCAACTATTATATGGATCGGGATGCACGCCGTAACAATATACATTATATATGGATCGGGTTGCGCGCTGCAGCAATATATATATATATATATATATATATATATATATATATATGCATATTGGATCGGTCTACACGCCGCAACAGTTGTTATATGGTACCTGATGAGTGAGAGTGATGAGTTTGAGCATTGACTTATGAGAGGAGAGTCACGAGTGACGAAGAGGCTTTCCCGAGAGGCTTTATTTGTGAGCGACACTGTGCCCGAGTGGCGGATATTTTTATGGAAGTACTGTTTTCACTATTCTTTACACTTAGCCTCTTTGATAAATGTTGACTAATGTTTCATACAAGTTTAAAAAGGGCAAACTGGAGTTTTTGTAAAATCTTTGGTAAATGTGGACTCTTGACTTGATCTATTACCTTTACTGGTACTTACTTTTATGAAACTATAAAGTTTAAATGCTCGTCACTACAGTCATTTTTAGATACTTTGGTTACTTACTGAGTTGGCGTACTCACGTTACTCCCTGCACCTTGTGTGCAGATTCAGGTACCGGGGCAGAGCGATAGTTGAGCTACCCCACTTGGAGCATTGTTCGGATATCGTGAGGTAGCTGCTCGGTGTCCGCATCCTACTCTTTCTCCTTCCTACTCTGTCATTTTTACTTTACTTCCCAGGCTTGTTGTAGTAGAAGATTTGTATTAGACTGTATCATCTCTTAGATGCTCATGACGGTTGACTCCAGATGTTGGGACTGCGCTTAGATGTTCTAATCATTTTTATTATTTTGAAATGCTTAAGATACAAAATTATTATGAAAATTCGGATATTTGATGTACTAAATGGAAAATCATTTTTATTATCTTCAGTAAATTGGCTAGCCTAGTATCACGATAGGCGCCATCACGGCCAGTTTAGATTTGGGGTCGTGAAATATGATTATTCCCCAAGCGAGATGACCTCGCTCTTCATATCGAGGGTATGCCCTTTTAGGGGTCTTATAAGTTCGATATTATGGCCTTGGCCTCGGTATTGGGGCTATGTAATTTTAAGGTTTTACAAATGTGGTGTCACCTAATTGAGGTCTTACAAATTGGTCCTCGGGCTCTTTAGATTTGGTCGATTTGACATCCAATATTACTGTAGTTTTCCCTCATTTTAACTAAAGACTTTTGAAGTTATGCCTTGGCATGTTTTGTGTTCGTCCAATTCTTTATGGATCGAATAAGAGACTCGATTATAAGTCGATATGCGACGATAGTTGAGTACCTTGTGAGGTTATCTAGAAGGTTGATGTTTCGAAGCTTTTTTATTGAAGGTTGATTGTTTTGAAGCCTTTGTATTGAAGGCTAATCATTCCAAAGTTGTTTCATTGTTTGGAGCTGATGTTATCGAAGCTTATTTCCTTATGTCGAGGATAGCCTGATTAACCGATTCTTTTTGAAGTACTTTCAAAGTACTTGAAGACCTTTTGTTTTATGGAGGCAGTCAAACGTCTCTGAGTCGCGTTAAATTCGGCCGCAGCCTTTTGATATGACAGTAGTATTTATGTTCGGCCGTAGCCTTTAGTCCCCGGGTGGGATGGCCTCGGTGTCTATATCGAGGGTATGCCTTTGTAGGGGACTTACAAGTTCGAATATATAGCCTCAGACTTAATATAAGGGTATGAATTTTCTCTAAGGTCTTACGATTTTGTGTATTCCTTGTTGAGGTCTTATAAATTTGATTTCGCCTCATGGAGGGCTTACTAGCTCGAAGCTGCCTCGTTGAGGTCTTATAAATTTGATGTCGCCTCATGGAGGGTTAACTAGCTCGAAGTTGCCTCGTTGAGGTCTTATAAATTTGAGTTTTTGACGGCTCCATGAGCTAACTGTCGATGACAGTCCCCGAATGTTCGAGAGTTTTTGGGCGCTGAGGCGTCTTGCATGAAAGCAGTATATTTCTTTGAGGCACAAAGCATTTTGATGAGCAAAGAGGCTTCTTTAATTACTTGATATGTGTGTACATGTTCGGAGGCTTTATTATTCTACAGGGACACGGTTCACTTGACCGTTTGGCCCATTACAACATTGGTCTGTCGAGACCTTCTTCCGCATAAGTTGCTTTTTTCGAAAGGGTAACCTCCAAGGGTGATGCCCCCCAATATTCGTGGTTGATTGAAAAGAATCCTTGAATATTTGTTGAGTCTTCCTCAGGTAGCATATAGGTATTGCCTCATTAAAAACCTTGTCGGTAAAACCCATTTGGGATAAAACCCGATCTAAGGGAAAAAGAGTGCAATGCCTTCTTTAAAACCCATGGTCATCGTGTTGACGGATGCCCCAATTTCTCAATTGAATATCTAGAAAAGGTCAGTGTGGAACATACAAATGAAAAGGGAGAAGGTTATACCTTAGATATAATAGTGTTTGAGCATTGATGCGTTCCAATTGCTCGGCAGTTGCTCGCCTTCCATGGTGCTAAGTTTGCAGGATACTTTTCCTACTACTCTGAGGACGCGGTACGGTCCTTCCCAGCTACGGCCTAGTTTCCCTTTGTTATGGTTTAGATTGTTGAGGGTGACTTTCCTTAGAACCAAGTCTGTGACCCCGAAGTATCGGAGGTTTGTTCTTTTGTTGTAGTATCTTTCGATCCTTTGCTTTTGAGCGGCCATTCGGACTAACACAGATTCGTGCTTTAACTCCAGTAACTCAAGGGCGGTGTTGATGGCCTCGTTGTTTGAGTCCTCGGAGGCGTGTTGGAATCTGGCACTTGGTTCTCCAACCTCGACCGCTATTAATGCCTCGGACCCATATACAAAAGAGAACGGGGTCTCTACTGTGCTTGACTTTGAAGTTGTTCGATATGCTCATAGTACTTCGATCAGCATTTCTCTCCATTTTCCCTTTGCATTCTCTAACCTCTTATTTAGGTTTTGAATGATCCTTTTGTTTGTGGAATCAGCCTAACCGTTCGCACTGGGGTGGTAGGGCGTTGAAAGGATCCTTTTGATTTTATGATCCTCGAGGAACTCCGTCACTTTCCTGCCGATGAACTATTTCCCATTGTCACATGTAATATTTGAGGGGATTCCGAATTTGCATATGATGTGGTCCCATATGAAGTCGATGACTTCCTTTTCTCTTAGCTTCTCAAAGGCCTGTGCTTCTACCCATTTTGGGAAGTGGTCAGTCATAAATAAGATAAATCTATATTTACTTGGCGTCGTTGGTAGGGGACTGACGATGTCCATTCCCCATTTCATGAATGGCCATGGGGACATAACTGAGTGTAGTTGTCCACCGAGTTGATGAATAATCAGTGCAAATCTTTGGCACTTGTCACATCTGCGAACAAATTCCTTGGTGTCTTTTTCCATGCTATCCCAGCAGTATCCTGCTCTAATTACCTTTCGAACCAAGGAGTCGACTGCGGATTGGTTGCCACAAGAGCCTTCATGGATTTCTTGTAGCACATAGTCGGTATCCCTTGGTCCCGAGCATACTGCTAGTGGCCCGTCGAAGGTCCTTCTGTACAGTGTTCAATTTTCGTCGAGTCAAAATTGGGCTGCCTTAGCTCGAAAGGCCCTTGATTCCTTTGGGTCCGTGGGGAGCTTTCTATGTTTCAAGTAGTCAATGTACTTGTTCCTCCAATCCCATGTTAGGCTAGTTGAGTTGACTTCGTCATGGCCTTCTTTGGTCACCAATTTGATAGTTGCACAACAGTCCTCGGGAGTATGTCATCTTCTTCGACAGACGATCCCAAGTTTGCGAGTGCATCTGCCTCGCTATTTTGGTCTCGAGGTACGTGGATCAGGGTCAATTCTTTGAAGTTATTCAACGTAACTTGAAGCTTGTCTAAGTATCTTTGCATCCTATCCTCTCGAACTTCGAATCTTCCATTCACTTGATTTACAACTAGAAGAGAGTCACATTTTTCTTCGATAACCTCTACCCCTAGGCCTTTGGCCAGTTCGAGACCTGCAATCATAGCCTCATATTTGGCCTCATTTTTAGCCAACTTCGAAGTTTTTATATATTGTCTAATTGTGCCACCCGTAGGTGGTTTTAGAACTATGCCAAGACCTCGATGCATCGTCAGTATCCTGATGATGTGCCCGCCTTCAACAAGAGTTCATTCTCTACCTTGGGCACGAGGGCAGGAGTAAAATCGTCCATGATGTCCTCTAGAAATTATGACTTGATAGTTGTTCGGGGTTGGTACTCGATGTCGTACCCCCCGAGTTCGATGGCCCATTTGGCCAATCAGCCCGATAATTCGGGCATATGCAAAATGTTTTGAAGAGTATACGATGGCATTGAAAATGAGGTTTCATGTTATGATATGCACTTATTAATGCAAGAGCTAATTTTTCTAAGTGTGGATACCTGGTTTCAGCATCTCTTAGGGTCCGACTTACGTAATAGACAGGGAATTGCGTACCTCGTTCTTCTTGAACTAATACACCACTTACCGATACTTCGTACACGACCAAATATAAGTATAGCGTTTCATCCTCCTTCGGGGTATGGTACAGGGGCGGGCTCGAGAGATACCGCTTTAATTATTCTAAGGCATGTTAGTATTCTGGGGTCCACTCGAAATTGTGTTTCTTCTTGAGTAGGGAGAAGAAGTGGTGGTTCCGATCTGATGACCTAGAGATGAATCGGCCGAAGGCCGCTATCCGCCCGGTCAGCCGTTGTACTGATTTCACGTTGTTTACCATGTTGATTTCCCCGATGGACTTGATTTTGTCGGGATTGATCTCGATTCCCCAGTTCGACACCATAAAGCCCAAAAATTTGCTCGATCTGACTCCGAAGGCGCACTTCCCAGGGTTGAGATTCATATGGTACCTTCTAAGGATATCGAATGTTTTCTGCAAATGAGTCAAATGGTCCTCTGCACACAGGGACTTGACTAGCATGTCATCAATGTAAACATCCATAGATTTTCCTATTTTATGTTCGAACATCTTATTAACTAGGCGTTGATACGTGGCTCCCGCATTTTTTAGCCCGAAGGGCATTACATTATAACAATATGTACCATACTTTGTGATGAAAGGAGTTTTTTATTGGTCTTCCGTGTTCATTTGGATCTGATTGTACCCGGAGTAGGCGTCGAGAATATTAAGGATCTCGTGGTCGGCCGTGGCAACGATCCAGCGATCGATGTTGGGTAATGGGAATGAGTCCTTAGGGCATGCCTTGTTCAGATCTTTGTAATCCACGCACATTCTTAATTTATTTCCTTTTTGGGGACTACTACCACATTAGCTAACCATTCTGGATATTTCACCTCCCTAATGGATCCTATTTTGAGGAGTTTTATCACCTCGTCTTTTATGAATGCATGTTTTACCTCGGGCTGAGGCCTCTCTTTTTGCTTCACTGATATGAACTTGTTGTCGACACTTAGTCGATGGGTGGTTACTTCCGGTGGGATCCCTGTCATGTCTAAATGGGACCAAGCGAAGAAATCATTGTTATTAATAAGGAATTGAATGAGTTTTCTCCTGAGTTCGAGGGTTAATCTCGTTCCCAGATATACCTTTCGGTCTGGAAGATGCTTGATCAAAACGTCCTGCTCATGTTCTTCGGCTTTCCACTTTGTTGCGTCTGATTCATCAGGGTAAACGAAGGCTGGAGGAGTGATGAAGAGTTCTTCATCATCCTCCATCAACTGTTCACAAGCCACTTGCCTCTCAGGGATCTATTTTTCTTTTGACTTCTCCGAAGCGGGAGATGTCGATGTTAATGTCATGTCGTGTACCGCGAACATCTCCTTTGCTTCATGTTGCTCTCCGTACACCGTCTTCACACCGTCTTACGGTGGGAATTTCATCATTTGATGAAGAGTTGATGGTACTGCCCTCATGCTATGTATCCATGGCCTTCCAAGTAAGGCATTGTACCTCATATCACCTTCCATGACATAAAACTTGGTATCTTGAATTGTACCAGCCACGTTGACTGGCAGAATGATTTCCCCCTTAGTTGTCTCACCCGCCATGTTGAATCCATTGAGAACTCAAGAGGCGTATGCGATATGATCGAGCAGTCCGAGATGCTACACCATTTTTGACCTGATTTTCTCGGCCGAACTAGCTGGATCCATGAGCCACGTTTAATTTGAACTTTATTCAAAAGGAAATAGATTACCAGTGCATCATTGTGAGGCTGAGACAAGGAATTATAATCTTCTTCACTGAATGTAAGAGCATCCTCGGGTATGTAACATCGAGTTCGCTTTTACCTTGTGATGGATACTTTTATTCATTCGAACACGGGCGCCTGCGGGACATCGACTCATCCAAAGATCATATGAATGATATGTCGCGGTTCTTCCTATTTTTTTTTCATGTTCGCCTCTCTTTCTTGAAATTGTTTCTTAGCTCGATCAGTGAGGAACTCTCGAAAGTGCCTTTTGCTGATCAACCGGGCTACCTCCTCTCGAAGGTGTCTACAATCCTCAGTCCTATGACCGTGAATTACGTGGTATTTTCATGTTAAGTTGGGGTCCCTTTGGGAAGGACCTGATTGCACGGTCTTCGGCCACCTGGTATTTTTTATTTTAACTACGACCGATACGACATCCGAGTCATCGATGTAAAAGTTACATTACGAAAACTAAGGTGCCTTTATTGGTCTCGAATTCCTGTCAAACTTGGTCTTGCTCATAAGTCCCCGGGAATTCCGGCCTCGATTTTTCCCTCGATCGCTTCAAGGTATGTCACGTCTCTAAGTGTTTCTTCGATCTCCGACATATGGTTGATATCTCTCCTTGCTCGGGCTTGGATCTCTTTCTCGATTTATGGCTTCCTTGGCAAACAACCTACTTGGGTATACTAAACTCGAGGGGGTTCCTAATTGGTTGTCCTCGACCCTTATTTTGGATTGGTACCTGTTGTGGACATCCGCCCAAATTACGACAGAATATTCGATCAAATTTTGTTTCAGCTTCTTCAAAGCTATCGAGATTCATTCGTTCAAGCCTTGAGTGATGGCCTGTACTTCCCAATGATTGGATACTGGTTGTAATTCCATTCGCTCCATCTGAAAGAAAGATACGAACTCCCTTAACATCTCGTTCTCCCTTTGTTTGATTTTGAAGACATCGGACTTTCTTGTAGAAACTTTGATTGCACTAGCATGTGCCTTCACAAATGAGTCTGCCAAGATGGAAAATGAATCTATCGAGTTCAGGGGTAGGTTATGATACCACATCACCGCCCCCTTCGATAGTGTTTCTATGAATTTTTTCAATAAGACGGATCAATCTCGTCATCCTTTAAGTCGTTCCTTTTTATACCACACGTGTAAGTTGTAGTACGTTCATTGGGGTATGTGGTACCGTTGTACTTTGGGATATCGGGCATAATGACCTTCTTCGGAATAGGCTTCGGACCAACACTCGATGAAAATGGTTTTTGAACAAACTTCTTCGAATCTACCCCCTTCAAAATTGGAGGTACACCCGGGATCTGATCGACCATCGAGTTATAGGTTTCTACTTTTTTGTCGTTAGCTTCTATCTTCTTTTCTCCCGATTCAATTCTTTTGTCAAGGTCCTCGAGCATCTTCATAATAGCAAGGTTTGCTGCTTACCCATTGTTGCTTGATCTTTCTGGTACCTGCTCGACTCAACGAGCGGTTTCTGGTGCTGCTGTGCTTGGAGTTTTTGCCCGGCTCTGTAGCTGAGAAATAGCCACTTGCTGTGCTTGTAACATCTCAAAAATGACTTGTAGGCTAACTTCTCTTTCGTCTCAAACTGAAGCCTTCTACGCTTCGTGTTGGTCACCTTCGCACACACTTTCGTCGGTATCAGAGCCTACATTGATATGCATAGCATTGTGAGAGGCCACATTGACGGGGAGTGGTGCTGGTACTACCTTATGATTTTGTGGTGGTACACCGGTGATAAGGGCCGCTGCACTGTTCTATCCATGGGCCTCAAGGCCATTTTTCTCATGTTTATTCACTGAGTTAGTGATGCGTGGCTAGAATTCATGACNAAACGTCGGAAAATACATGCAAGAGTCGAAAAGGAGTGATCCGGGACAAGCCTGGCGTTACCCAGGCGTTATAGCCAAAACGCCAGGGGTGGCCTGGCGTTACCCAGGCGACAGACCCATAACGCCAGGGGTTGCCTGGCGTTATAGCCACAACGCCAGGGGTGGCCTGGCGTTACCCAAGCGTTAGACCCATAACGCCTGGGTGCCTATTTCAGTGAGGTCCGAGTTTTTATGGTTTTTAAGAGTTTCCAAGCCAGGACAGGAGTTTTTTTAGACGGGTAGGGTTTATCCCTACCGTATAAATATACCCAAAAAGATATCATGAGGGCAGAGACTATTTTTGGGAGCAAAAGACACACACGGAATCATTGAAGGAGCAAGGATTATCAGTTTTCTTCATTTTTATTGAAGTATTTGCAGTTCATGCACACTTATGCAATTGTTTGATCATAGCATGAGTGGCTA